>JAULBS010132986.1:0-13274 GCA_032355785.1 Symmetromphalus regularis | reverse complement strand
TCTCTCTCTCTCTCTCTCTCTCTCTCTCTCTCTCTCTCTCTCTCTCTCTCTCTCTCTCTCTCTCTCTCTCTCTAGTGCAGGCCTCGCTTCCAATGGGACAGCCTTTCTGACCTCCAACTGACGGTGAGTTTAACTGAACGAACACATTTGAAGTTATGAAAACCAGCATGCGAAATCGGATCCGGTGGTTATACAATCGGACTCGCGGTTGGTAGATACTGAGAAAAACATCTCAGTCGATGCATGGGTGGTTTATTTTCGGTACCAACTCCAAACCAAGGCTTAATGGCTAGAAGTACACTACTTACATCAATCAGTCGTCTACAGCCGGTTTATCAAAAGCCGATGTTTGTGCTATCATGTCTGTGGAATAGTGTATATAAAATATCCCTTTCTGTCTATATGTAAGTGTAGCCACGTTAGTATGGCAGCAGCGGGTTTCTTCTCTCTTACTAACACTAACCTCTTTTCTGGACAGAAAGCACTTGGAGCTAATGTGTGTGGGCCCATGACAGTATACTTGAACCTTAATTGGATATAAGCACGAAAATAAATACAACCAACCGAACGAGAATAAGTTGTTTCGATCATAGACATAATTGAAAGTGTTCATGAGCTCATGCATCAGCGTTTAAACTGTGTTAAATTCGTTAATTCAGGTATAAATGCCTCCCCGCCCCCATGGTAAACAGATTTAGAATCTTGTGACAACAGCTATTTTTGTTTTCAGAAATGTGTTAGCGGAGGCGAAGATGTGACCGGTTGTATTTTATTTATAAAGAAATGTCTACTAGTATAACCATGTAGAAATGTCTACTTGTATAACCATGTAGAAATGTCTACTAGTATAACCGTCTAGAAATGTCTACTAGTATAACCGTGTAGAAATGTACTAGTATAACCATGTAGAAATGTCTACTTGTATAACCGTGTAGAAATGTCTACTAGTATAACCGTGTGGAAATGTCTACTAGTATAACCATGAAGAAATGTCAACTAGTATAACCGTGTAGAAATATCTACTAGTATAACAGTCTAGAAATGTCTACTAGTATAACCATGTAGAAATGTCTTCTAGTATAACCATGTAGAAATGTCTACTAATATAACCATGTAGAAATGTCTACTAATATAACCGTAAAGAAATGTCTACTAGTATAACCATGTAGAAATGTCTACTAGTATAACCGTGTAGAAATGTCTACTAGTATAACCGTGTAGAAATGTCTATAAGTATAACCGTGTAGAAATATCTACTAGTATAACAGTAAAGAAATGTCTACTAGTATAACAGTCTAGAAATGTCTACTAGTATAACTGTCTAGAAATGTCTTCTAGTATAACCGTGTAGAAATGTCTACAAGTATAACCGTGTAGAAATATCTACTAGTGTAACAGTAAAGAAATGTCTACTAGTATAACTGTCTAGAAATGTCTACAAGTATAACCGTGTAGAAATATCTACTAGTATAACCGTATAGAAATGTCTCCTAGTATAACTGTCTAGAAACGTCTGCTAGTATAACCATGTAGAAATATCTACTAGTATAACCATGTAGAAATGTCTACTAGTATAACCATGAAGAAATGTCTACTAGTATAACCGTGTAGAAATGTCTACTAGTATAACAGTCTAGAAATGTGTACTAGTATAACCATGTAGAAATGTCTACTAGTATAACCGTATAGAAATGTCTACTAGTATAACCATGTAGAAATGTCTACTAGTATAACCGTGTAGAAATGTCTACAAGTATAACCGTGTAGAAATATCTACTAGTATAACCGTAAAGAAATGTCTACTAGTATAACAGTCTAGAAATGTCTACTAATATAACCGTCTAGAAATGTCTACTTGTATAAGTCTAGAAATGTCTACTACTATAACTGTCAAGAAATGTCTGCTAGTATAACCATGTAGAAATGTCTACAAGTATAACCGTCTAGAAATGTCTACTTGTATAACCGTCTAGAAATGTCAGAAGATCCTGATTACTTAACTTCATTGAGAAATTCATAACTGTCTCGATAACTCTTAACGCATTACTAACTGTGTAGTCATCGAGTCTATTTCCGAACATGCGCCAACAGACCAACAAATAATATAAAATACAGCCATGTGAGATTCCTGCCAGCTTCGGAGACGGTTGTGTTTATGTTCGCTCTGCTGTTTGTGTATTCTATTGTGCTGTGTTGTACGCCTGTATTCCAGACAGCAGAATTCGCCTCACTGTGAAGAAATACTTCCGCGAACCATTGTCTGAAAAATGAATTGTCTTTCGAATAATCTCGTGGATACTGCACTGATGGCATATTAAATAGTTTGGTGTTTTAACCTCAATGTTGTCGATGATTTATTAACTGATGTCATGGGCGTAAAACCCGGGGGGGGGGCCTGCCTATATAATTATCCCCCCACTTTTTGCTTCGAAAAATTGATATTAAAATGCCAAAATAATAATCTTTATCAGTATTTCTCTTTATTGTATCAATGAAACATTAGCCATGTGGTCTTACCGCAAATACATTGAAGTACACATGCTGTCTCTAATGACGTCAATCCTGCGGGCGTGAGGGACACATTCCCCCCCTCCCTTTCCGAAATCGGATGCTCAGTCGCCCTCCCCAACGTTTTGGACAGGGGGATGTTCGTCTTCCCACCCCCACACTTTTTGGAAAGAAGGGATGTTCGTTCCCCACCACACACTTTTAGGACAGGGGATATGTCCCCCCCCCCCACCCCACCCCCCACCCTCACTTCCAGGAAGCGATTTTCGCCCTTGGCTGATGTAATTACAACTCACAGTTAACGGATAAACATTTCCTCATACCTTTTTTAACAATTATATTATCTGGCTATAACATTTATCCATTGTATGGACAAAAATATCTTTGTATTTTATGAAAATCAGCAAGAAGTTAATAGATTCATTGGCCGATTCGTTTGTAACCATGGTGTCTAGATAAAGATAACGATTCTTGTCAATGACGACGCCAAAATAAAACTAAAATCTATTTTCATAAATGTATGTTGTGTTGCGTTTTTAAAATAGTTTTTTTTTACTTAATTACTATAAGAAAAATCCCATCTCTTTTTAACGTTATAAGAATATCTGTTAACAAATTGCTGCAGTTAATGAAAGTGAACCCTATCAAATGATTTATTGAAATTTCTTAGTGATTATATTGCTTCAAACGCGTTGACAAATTAAGACCAGTAGTAATGAAGTGCTAGAAAGTCGAATGGCAAATTGTTTCCATTGAAATTGCAGATCTAACGTGTTTTCAGCTGATAATAGAGCTTTTTTAAAGTTCGAATTACACAATGTCCATTTTCACAAATTTAATGTGGTTCTGCTAATCCCGGAATTGGTAATAAAATAAAATGGATTTTATCCAAGACCATAATCCCCGTATCAGTCGTTAAAGCTTTCCATGTAAAATTTGAAGAAGTTTGATAGAAATGCTTCATTTCTGTGGGTTTTTTTTCTTACACATGTAATATGTCAGCAGATTATTCCATAGTCTGTATTTTAGTTTATTTTAACGCACGAAAGCTATCATCAAATATATCATTGTTATCCATTATAATAAATCGTATTTACTTTTATACTGTTCATCATTTTTAGGAACCAAGTAATAGTTGAAATATATGGTGTTAAAAATAAGTGGATATTCGAAGACAATATAAGATAATACGAAGTGTAATAATGATTGCCTTTAATTATGAACTTTATGAATGGCACTTTAGCGGTCTATTTAAGAATGTCGCCAGCATGAATTTATATCTTCACATGCTGGATAAATTTCAAATTCTAACACAGCAGACAATAATTATTACACTCCATCAATTTCTAAATCTAGCAGTAAACAATAATTATTATACTCGCTAAATTTTAAAATCTAGCACAGTAGACAGCAATTATTACACTCCATCAATATTTAAATCTAGCAGTAAACAATAATTATTACATCATGGGCGTACATAAAATTTAGAAAACGGGGGTTCGAGGTTTGCGTGAAGTCAAGCGTTGCTATGTTTGCGAACATCTTACAATAGGGGCCTATGTTTTATGTATTTTCGCTTGATTTCAGGTGCAAATATCGGGCATATATGTCTATGTTGAATGAATATAATAATGTCAATTATAAAAAAAGCAATTTCGGTGTGTGTGTGTGTTTCGGTCGAACCCATCGACCCCCCCCCCATGTACGCCCATGTTATTGGCATCTAAATAACACTTTATCTTCAGGTATTTTAAATGATGGTCTGTTTTCTGTTAAATATTTTTTGGGGATACATTATATCCTTAGATTTCTGAAAAGCATTGGCATCATATATTTTCATCCACTCTTGGATTTCCAAGTAATTCCTAGAACATTGTTTCTTCTGGCCACTCCAAGGATTTCCTATCATTTCTGGAAATCATTGACATCGTTTATTCGTCCGGTTTTTTCTAGATTTCAAGCACTGACACGTTATCAGCTACCCCAAGCAACGTTTATATTTGAATATCTTCCAATCGTGTTACTGCTTTCGGTGCAACTAGCTTCTAATATAAAGTGCCCACCCCCACCCCCAATACAATCATGGATACGCCATTGATCTCCACTCCATCTTTAAATTCCTATATAGGATGCAGTGACTCAAAACATTTACTGTTTAGTTTTGGGGTCTTTGCGAATAATGTATGTGTGCACGTGTGTGTGTGTTTGTGTGTGTTTGTGTGTGTGTGTGTGTGTAACTCACAGGTGCTTAAGGCTCTCCCCACCTTCATCGTGTGTGAGGAAAGAAATATTTCAGTTAGAACAGTCCCTAAACATCAGGGGCCGCCCACCCCCATTTTAGGGGACAACTAACAATTTTTTTTTATAGTTTAGTTTTTTTTTTTGAGTGAATAAAAATATTTTCAGATTCTGTTACCTCGACCCCAACCTCTTCTTTAGCAAGCACGCATTTACAAGACGAATAGTGATTGTATGCAAACCCTTTTTGATGTAAAAGAGGCGACTTCGTGAGAAACTCAAACCCTGCAATTAAAAAAAATGTCCACGGCAAAATAAAAGCTGTGGAGAAATAGCGTCCACGGCTTTATCGACTGGAATTTTAACTAAAAGTTGCCTATAAATGTGTAGGCACAGTTCCTCTCGGGTGGGGAGGGGATGGGAGAGGGACTGGGTGCATTCCCCCCCACCTGAACATTGTTAATGTCTATATCGCCGCAGTTGTATTCAGAGGCATTTTTTGAAAAAAATATGTAGGCCCTGCACGTGCCTACGGTGCCTAAAGGAAGCTACGCCACTGTATATTAAAGGCCTAGTTCCTTTAACTCGGAATAAGTTGCAGTGTTGGGTGGTATCAGAGAATCGGTCATCTGTCCTATCCATGGGCGTAAATCACGGAGGGGGGGAGGGGGGACAGGTCCCCCCATTTTGGACAGGGGGATGTTCATTCTCCCTAATTTCAGGAACGGATTTTAGGCCTTGGTCCTATCTCTAACAGTGGTCTGGCCTGACAAATAACGTATACAAAGTCAAACAGCTATCATGCTCACTGAAAACATCACTTTTCAACTTTAAAACAGAGTAAGAAAATAATATTGGTCAATAGTGACGTCATATCTTCACAACAGGTTACCAATTGGTTTTTATTTGCAAGAGCACGATGTCCCTTTTATGACGTCATAGTATATATATTAGATGACGTCAACGACAACTGGCAACCATTTTGGTATTCGTAATGTAATCTTGTCCTATCAACTATTTTTATTGAAGAAGAAAACATACCAGAAATCAAGATGGCGTATAGAATCATCCCTAACAAATACTGTTTGAGAGGAACAACTTCGTGTACTTTTCCTGGTTCATGGCGCGAAAGAACGCGCATGCACAACGAATGGCTAACAAGTATGAAAAACAACTATAGTCTGTTTACGCTACTTCGAACGTGGATTTTGTCGATTACTTTAGTTTGCGTGAACCTAGGCGAAAAAGGACTAGAGTTTTGGAAATAACTAAAATGTCCTATGATCCAGTTTCTTTCATTACTTTGTTAAATAATAATTTAAAATATTACCTATTCTTTCGTATAGGAAAAACGAAAATGTTTCACAGCGATAATAAGTGAGGTAAAACATGGCGGTCTCAGTAACGCCAGCTCGAAATGTAAAAACAAATTACTTTTGACTGTCGTTTAAACATTATAAAACCAATGGACAAACCAACCCAGACAAAAAAATAGGACATTGTTTTATTTCGAAAAATATCAATATTAATGATGTAATTTATATATTTTGTTTTTTATTCGTCAAACACCATGTTCCAAGTAACGCAAACAGACTAAAGATTGGTATACGGTGATGTAGTTCCGGTTTGTTCTAATTACCACAATATTAATACGATGAAATATGACATCTGATGACAGGAAATGATCTAAGAATATTACTTCGCTATTTATTGTATACAATTATATCAAATGTTTGTTTTTTTAAATTATTATTATTTTTAAATTGAAAACATTACAAATTATTAAAGATGACTTACTTAATGGTATTACTTAGCCATATATACATTCTTCTTTTCTGCATATATTTTTTACACCAAGACTTGTATTGCCAATGTGTGATGAGATATTTTTATATTCACAAGCACTGTTTATTCGGAAGTAACATACGACGCATTTTGGACAGAGAACGCATTTTAGCACTTTAGGATATATATTTATCAAGTAACGTAACAATATTTTAAATTATATGAGCTGTTTTTACAGGAGAGCGTGCTTGAATCTTAATTGAAAATAAGCACAAAAATAAATACTTCTAACAAACTAACCGACACCTAAATAGCTGCTTGGGTGTCGTGAACTAATTATTTCTTTTATCTTTGTCTGTTTCCGTGGTAATAACACGCAAGTGAGCTATATTTCATTGACATGCTACTGTATGTAGTTCAGATTTGGTACTTCTCCACAGAATTCCCAGAAAAGCAAAAACAAAAAACAAAACTAAAAAAATAAAATAAATAAAAAAAAACAAGCAACATTTAAATAAAATACAAAAATAATAAATAAAAGATAAAATAAAAGCAGAAATAATTCCTTGCTTTTTATGTTCTCTGTGCATGTGGTGTCAATGCATCATCCTTGCGGTTAGGGGTTAGAATAAATAAACAGACGCCATGACACCAACTCAAGATGTTCGGGATCTAGCCTCTTCCATGCACAGTCATCGTCTATACATGGCGTATGGTCGTGTTAAAGGCATAGTTCCACGGAATTCAAGGTGCTTTGTGGTCTAAATATTGATTACGAATAAAACTTACATGCATTTGTTATACTAGATCTCGCTTTCATATCACGCAAGACATTTTAACTGAACTGTGGGATAGGGAATCCTATTCTAGACAACAAACATCAGTAATTAACAGCTGTCTAACGTCAGAAACTCGGACTAGGGAATTCCATGTCGTTCCGATCGATTTTCTTCATATCTAAAAAATTCAAATTTCAAGATCGGAACACCTGGTGGTGCAAAATAAATTGATACGAAATGCTTTTGCAGCTACAAAAATATTCAAAAGTTTTAAAATAACTGCTAACGGGAGACTACCCGTCACATGACTCGAAATATATACGTCACACCTCAACGAAAAAAAAAAAACGTCTTTTTTACGATTTATTTGTCCGTGAGCGTAATTCATTATTATTTTTAAAATATTGATAATAAACGAGATGCGGTGGTTTTGTAAGTAGTTGAATGAAGTATTTCTATAGACAAATCAAATGTTTATATTTGAAATAAATGTTTTGTTTGGAAATTAATTAGGTTACGGGTCCGTGGGACTATGCGTTTAAAGCTATTCTACTTCTCATTATGAAGGGGACATCGTTCCGCGAAAACCATTTTTTGTCTGCACTATGCCCGTAGATAGAATATAAACCTCGCTATTAAACTCTGTCTTCCAGAAACTAACAAGAGTGTTCCTGAAGAAGATGTTATGCTTCTGCTACAGTTTGAAGGACTTTTAAAATCAACATCTAATTCACCATTTATCTCGGCCGAGAACGCGGAACGCGTACAACAACAACCAGATAGAAAACCCTGCAGACTGGAATGTCTCAATATGCGTTATGGGAAAGTCACGGCAACTAAAAGTCCAAACTCACAAAATTCAAGCAAAATGGGATCAGGAGAACAGAATACAAAACAAATGCCGGTAAACTGTGAACAAAATTTAAACAGAGCATTCATTATCCTTGCTTTGAAACGAAAAAAGGAGGAGAAATTAAATAGAAATAGGAAAAATGTTGAGGAAACTGAAACTGAAAAATCAAATAGGTGTGTTTCCGATTCTGGGATCACTACAAACGTACCAAGTCCAGTAGCCGAACATTGTAAGGGAATGGAATCGAGTGGTAATAAACGCTCCCAAAAATGTTTGAACGAAACGAAATCTGTACCAGAAGCCGATCATTTTAAGGAAATGAAATCGAGTAGTAATAAATGCTTCCAAAAATGTTTGAACGAAACGAAATCTGTACAAAGCCTAGAAGCCGATCATTGTAAGGAAATGAAATCGAGTGGTAATAAACTTTCCCAAGAATGTTTGAACGAAACAAAATCTGTACCAGAAGCAGATCATTGTAAGGAAATGAAATCGAGTAGTAATAAACGCTCCCAAAAATGTTTGAACGAAACGAAATCTGTACCAGAAGCCGATCATTGTAAGGAAATGAAATCTGTACCAAGCTCAGAAGCCGATCATTGTAAGGAAATGGAATCGAGTGACATTAAAAGCGCCCAAAAATGTTTGAACGAAACGAAATCTGTACCAAGCTCAGAAGCCGATCATTATAAGGAAATGAAATCGAGCGACATTAAAAGCGCCCAAAAATGTTTGAACGAAACGAAATCTGTACCAAGCTCAGAAGCCGATAATTGCAAGGAAATGGAATCGAGTGACATTAAAAGCGCCCAAAAACGTTTGAACGAAACAAAATCTGTACCAAGCTCAGAAGCCGATCATTGTAAGGAAATGGAATCGAGTGACATTAAAAGCGCTCCAAAATGTTTGAACGAAATGAAATCCTTGAGCAAAAATTTAGAATCTAAATCTGTGGCCAGAGATACAGAAACAATTTTGACCAAAGAGGCAAACAAAAAATCTTGGGCCAAATTTTCAAGGGTGCACCGACCAACTGCAAATTTAAGTCGCCAAAAGAAACCTGTAATCAAGAAATCAAATGAGGAGAACAAGAAAAGTCCATGGGTAAACGCCAGACAGACTTTTCGTTTAGAATTGGAAAGGAGGAGAAAACAGATGGAGGAGCCGAAAAAAGGGAAAATGCCCGACTTGCCAATAGGCAAGATGGAGGAGCCGAAAAAATTGAAAATCCCCGACTTGCAAATACGCAAGATTGAGGATCCGAAAAAATGGAAAATGCCCGACTTGCGAATACGCAAGATTGAGGATCCGAAAAAAGGGAAAATGGCCGACGAGCGGATACGCAAGATGGAGGATCCGAAAAAAGGGAAAATGGCCGACGAGCGGATACGCAAAATTGAGGATCCAAAAAAAGGAAAAATGCCTGACTTGAGGATACGCAAGACAAATAGCGTGAAAGTGCGGCCAAATAGTGGGTACACCAGGTGGAAAACAGACGATATAACATCAAGTTTCAGTTTTTCCTCATTCTAATCAATTTTAATTATTATAAATCATAATAGTCTTAAATAGGCCAATTAAATAAATATAGTTGGTTCTGATCATCGCCCCAACCTTTTAAAATGTTTTGTTTAACTGAATTCTAAATTTGTGTCAGTCTGTTTCAGAGTACGTTGTTAATAAATACTGATTTTACTTTAGTCTTAAATCACAGAAACCATGCACAGATTTGGTTATGTCTAAATCTATTTGAAACACAGGCACAAACCCACAGGCTACAATAAATTGCAAACTTGCGAGTGAAAGTTTTAACCCCTTTAACAAATGAAGGGTGTTTATAATTTATTCATTATTGGATATATTTCTTTACAATTACATATTATAGACCTATATACATGGATACATTTTTTAGAACCGCATATCCAGTTTTAATATTATTGTTATGTAATTGTACTATGTATTATAGCGTACGTGTCTGCGTTACTTGAGTGTATTTGTATACAATGGCGGATCTAGGGGTCCGGTGGCTCGGCACCCCAAAGTTTGCGATTTAAAAAAATTTTATTATAATTATTTGGTAATTATTATTATTAATTATTTTAATGTTAAAGAATCCGATAATTCTTTAGGGGCCACTCTCTAAATGGATTTTCTGGATCCGCTTTTGGTGTACGTTATAATTTTATTTTATTTTTGTTAGTTATTAGTTTAGTGTATTTTTATTTTATTATTATACATTATGTTTCTAGAGTATTTTGTGTTTTTGCTTTAGTGTTATTGTGTACGTTAATGAGGTGCGCTATTTTTACGTTACAGGTTCAGATTAAAAGTGGGTTTAGTGTATTTGTGTATGTTGTTAGTGTGGTATATTATTTTGTACGTTACTGGTTCAGAGTATTGTATACGTTATAGGTTTAGTGTATGTGTGTACGTTGTTAGTGTGGTGTATTATTTTGTACGTTATTAGTTCAGAGTATTAGTATTACGTTATTAGTTCAGAGTATTGTAAACGTAGGTTTAGTGTATCTGTGTACGTTGTTAGTGTGGTGTATTATTTTGTACGTTACTGGTTCAGAGTATTGTAAACGTAGGTTTAGTTTTTTTGTGTACGTTGTTAGTGTGGTATATTATTTTGTACGTTACTGGTTCAGAATATTGTATACGTTATAGGTTTAGTGTATTTGTGTACGTTGTTAGTGTGGTGTATTATGTTTTACGTTACAAGTTTAGAGTACTGTATACGTTATTGGTTTAGCGTATTTGTATACGTTGTTAGTCGTGTATTATTTTTTACGTTACAATTTTAGAGTACTGCATGTTATACGTTTAACGTATTTGTGGTATATTATTTGTTATGTTACAAGTTCAGAATATTGTATATGTTATAGGTTTGGCGTATTAATTTTTACGTTACAGGTTCAGAATATTGTATACGTCAAATTGTTTAGCGTATTTGTGGTGTATTATATTTAACGTTACAGGTTCAGAATATTGTATACGTTATAGGTTTAGCGTATTTGTGGTGTATTATATTTTACGTTACAGGTTCAGAATATTGTATACGTTAAATTGTTTAGCGTATTTGTGGTGTATTATATTTAACGTTACAGGTTCGAATATTGTATACGTTATAGGTTTAGCGTATTTGTGGTGTATTATTTTTTACGTTACAGGTTCAGAATATTGTATATGTTATAGGTTTAGCATATTTGTGGTGTATAATTTTTTACGTTACACGTTCCGAATATTGTATATGTTAAATGGTTTAGTGTATTTGTGGAGTATTATTTTTTATGTTACAAGTTCAGAATATTGTATACGTTATAGGTTTAGCGTATTTGTGGTGTATTATTTTTTACGTTACAGGTTCAGAATATTGTATACGTTATAGGTTTAGCGTATTTGTAGTGTATTATATTTAATGTTACAGGTTCAGAGTATTTTGTACGTTATAGGTTTAGCGTATTTGTGGTGTTTTATTTTTTACGTTACATGTTCAGAATATTGTATACGTTATAGGTTTAGCGTATTTGTGGAGTATTATTTTTTACGTTACAGGTTCAGAATATTGTATACGTTATAGGTTTAGCGTATTTGTGGAGTATTATTTTTTATGTTACAAGTTCAGTATATTGTATACGTTATAGGTTTAGCGTATTTGTGGTGTATTATTTTTAACGTTACAGGTTCAGAGTATTTTGTACGTTATAGGTTTAGTTTAGTTTTAATCCATGGATTAAGTGAGTTTAAAAAAAAAAATGTTTTATTATTGTTTTACATCATAGGTCTAATACAGTTTTATATATCGTTGTTCTTAGAGATTGGTAATGTTTTTACATTATAAATTCAGTGTATTTGTGTATGATTTACTATATTTAGTGTTTTTATACAGTACACATCAGTTCATTTTTCTTATTACGTTCAGTGCATTAAAGGGCGAGATTAAATTGTATACAATTTTCTTTGTTTATTTTCTACGTTATAGACATTTATATTTTATAAGCTTGGTTAGTTGTACTTATTGTCAGGCCCGGCGACAGATGGGTTCAGAGGGGAGTAGTACCCCAGGACCTGGGTGTCTGGGGAGCCCGGGAAGAGAGCAACAACAACCGAAAAAAATCGTAATAAATAAATAATGTTTATTCATTCAAAGCCTATACAGGGAAGTACCCAGCCGAGGGTGATTCTGCAGACCGATTAGCACAAATCACGGTCTCTGATAAACTAGATGAGGACCCATTCTGGGTTGGAAATCGCTTACGTATACTGCACAACAAAATTAGCGTGACTCCCTCTTTTCTTTCACATCTTGAGATTTTTATGTCATGCTAAGTAATAACGCTTTATGTTTCGTAGAATTGTAACAAGGATTGCTTCCCTTGAAAGCTAATATCACAAGCTTTTACACAAATACTAAAGTAAAGTTCGTTTTATTTAATGACGCCTCTAGAGCACATTGATTTTTATCTTATCATCGACTATTGGACGTCAATCATTTGGTCATTCTGACATATATATTTATAAGAAACCCGCTGCCGCCACGTAGGCTACTCTTTCTAAGTAGCAAAGGGTCTTTTATATGCACCGTCCGATAGACAGGACAACACATACCACGGCCTTTGATAAATCAGTTGTGGACCACTGGTTGGAAAATAGCCCAAACTATAAAGGGGTCCACTCGAGCTGATGACCGAAATTGGGAATAGTGGAAAGATAGGAGAAAAATTGCAGAATCAAAATGCCAGTATGTGTTGATTTTGTTTCTATTTTGAACATAGTAATACAGGCTATAAATAAGTACACTTTAGATAACCAAACAACTTGGAAAAAGAATATTTCTTCTGACTAGCGTCCCTCATAGAAACAGTAACTGTCTAAATTTGATTCACCGATATTGATTAGAATGCTTATTAAAATGTGTTAATAGTGAAATCGCTACAAAGCGATCATGAAGGCTAGCGTGTCTGTCCTCGAGAGAAGACACCAGCAATGACGTTTTATGTTTAGGAAAAAAAAAAAAATGTTTCCTATTACATGCTAAAATAAAAATACGATCGGCAGGGTTTAAAAATTTATTTTTATTTTTTTTTTTATAATTAATATGTGCGAAG
>JAULBS010132975.1:0-13274 GCA_032355785.1 Symmetromphalus regularis | reverse complement strand
GCAGCGGGACAGTCCATCCCCCCACTTTTTGGACAAGGGTGTGTTCCGTCCCCCCCCCCACTTTCAGGAACTGATTTTCGCCCTTGGACCCAAGTAAATGTCATGGAGAGATTGTTCCGTTTCAAGATGATATGCCAATTGATACTGAGGGCAGGGAGACGGGAACATTATAATAATATTATCCAACAAATAGGTAAATCTCAAAGCATGATGACAGTTTGGTAACGGTATTTGGTAACCGTTTGCTTCCCTCTATTTGCAATACTCACTTTATAATACATATATACACTATGTATGCAGAACAGGTATAATTTGAATAAAACATTGATATTAATTTCAAATTCATCTTCTTGGGGAACTAGATATCAGCGAGATGGTTTTCATATTCCATATTTTTCGAATTATAACGTTGTTGCTTTCATTAAGTAATCAAAATTCATCTGGTATGTTTTCTTTTAGCGTTCACTATACATGAATTAATAAAATGAAGATAATAATAACAACGAGGGAATATGCTCTTTTAACATTCACTATACGTGAATGAATGAATGGAATAAAGATAGTTTTGTTTTTGTTTAATTTAACGACACCACTTGCGCACATTCATCTACTAATCATCGTCTGTTGGATGTCAAACATCTGGAAATGTTGAGAAGTAGTCATGTGAACAAGCCTCCGACGGGTTTTGAACTTCAGCTTGAGAGTCCGATGGCCTACCACTGGACCACTGACTTCAGATAATATTAAACGCACAGTCCCACAGACCCTTGACCTAATTAATTTTCAAAGAAAGAATTAATTTTAAATATAAATTAAATATAAACATTTGATTTGTCCATAAATATATTTGATCCAACTCCTTACATAACCATCGCATCTGGCTTATTATCAATACTTTAAAAATAATAATGAATTATGCTCACCGACAAATAAATCATAAATCATACACTCGACATGGAATTCCCAATACCATGGTTCAGGTAAAATGTCTTGCGCGATATAAAAGCGAGATCAAGTGTCACAAATGCATGTAAGTTTCATTCGTAATTAATATTTAGAGCATAAAGACCCTTAAATTCCGTGGGAATATGTCTTTAATGACGTCGTTATCATGTCTATGAAACAAGATGGCGAGACAGTCGTTCAATACATTTAACAACGTGGCATTCTGTCACCAAGAGATAGGAAAGGTTGTGGCGACCACTACACTAGTAAATAGCAGTGTGGGGATTAAATACTGCCCTGGTGACAAGGGTAATACATGCAGAAACTGCTGACATTATGTACAACACAGATTTATGAACTCCTATCTGCATTATTCTTCCAGAGTGGAAATTTCAGAGTTCATTTCCTTGAAGGTCACTAAGGTAATGTCGGGGCATTTGGTATATTTATTTTTTATTAATTTTAAAAATTAGTAAATCAAGCGTCGTCAATAGAGCAATTTGTGTTTTAATTATGATCAAAATAGCAATTTTTTAAAAACGTTTTCTTTTTTATACGCTATAGCATTCAACTAATTCTTTATGAAAATGCATTCGTAACTTTGCTAATTAAATTTAATTGGTTTGTAAAATAGTCTTGGTTAAATTGTATTTGGTTTACAAGATGTATTTGGGAGGCACTTTTAAAACAAAATAAAGAATAAAATGTCATTTCACTCTCCATACCTCCAATAATAAAAGAAAAGAGAACGAAAGAAAAGAAAGAAAAAAAGAATAATGAAATTCGTTTCGCTTTTCTAAACGCTAAACATATAGATCAGCACTGTTACCCGTGTTGGTCAGATTTTTGTTTTCTAAGCAAATTATTTAACTTACCATCTGCATTCATCTAATATTACAAGTTATCTACCATTTCATTTCAAACGACTCACATCTACATTGAAACACTATATAGAATATAACCATATATTGTTTTCTCCATTGTCTTTTAGTTATTCTATTGTCATATCTCAAATTCTGATACTTTGTTATATATTTTTGTTCAATAATTAAGTAATGTATTACTATTACCATTATTATTATTATTATTATTATTAGTTGATAGGTTTGTTTGTTATAATTTTATAATGAACAATTTCTGTTAGGTGGCAGTCCTCATAAACTGGCAAACAAATGATGGGAACTGTTAGAAACTATTTTTTAAAGAGTGTGGCTATACTCATGTTTTAACATTACTAAAATATATTCAAATATCTAACAGGTCAGAATATAACTAAAACAGATCAATTAAAAAACATTTACAGTACTTTTATTCGAGTCAACATTATTTGGTACAAACATATAGTTACGAATATTACGTTTTGTTTTCTTTCTGATTACACTTAATAAAATTGGTTTAATTACGCTCATTGTTTTTTAATCATGTTTTATTAATTAGAAACAGATTAATTAAACTATTCATAAATTAATTGTTTTCAGTAATCAGTTAAATGATTTGTAATGGTAGGGATAAAACCATATAAAACCTAAAACAAATAATGCTGAAGGCATTATTCTCAAATAAATATTAAAAATAAAACAACATGTTTAGCTAAAGCTAATGATGTGGATCACTGGTATTAACATATTTTACTATTAATGTAATGGATTCTGCCAACTCTTTCTATGGTTTTGAGTAAATGTTTCGGCTCTATATGTGAAAACAGATTAGTACCATTCAACAAAATAAAAATAAATTATCGTTTGACCCTAACCATGGTCGCGTGAACTCAGCTTCACGTGAACCTAACATTAACCCCATGGCCACCGAGACCCACATTTATTATTTAATCCCGAGTCCAGTCTTTTCTCATGACCTTGTAATGAATAGTTCCAATTGTCAGGATTACTATGCGTTTATCATCATCAACATTAATGCACCTACTGGCTTTGTGGTTCTTCTACGGTGACTCATACAATTACACATCTATAATTCCAGCAGTCTTGTCTTGTCATTCGAGACAGTCCTGACATCAGTGTCAATCAACAATGACGGCTGACAGAGTCTTCGTCACTTGGGTCTTCTGTTCCTGAACACGACATTTGTTTTGCTGACTGCAAATAATCGGGTTCGCGTCGCGCTGTCTACTTTAACGCCTACAGCGCCAACAGACCGACTTTCATGCAAATCAATCAACTATTTATAGTAAAAATATGCATGCTTTTATAGTTATAGATTGTATTTTATTCACAATTCAAGGAAGGATCCAGTCATTTGTTAAATGGTATCAAAGATAGAGTTATAATTGATGGGGCTCCGCGAGAAAAGCCTTTTTCTGCAATGTTGACATGACCTGATTTTCATCAAAATTGCCTGTTTTTAGTTCTCCATTTTCAAAGTTAATAGGGCATAGTACACACAGAGGCACGGCAGAAACAAGTAAACATTGGGAAGCTAACAGATCTAGGTACGAAGCGGAGTTTCAACTGGATACGAGGTTATGCTTGATTCAGAATTACTGTAGAGCCCCTAGCCTGAATATTAAAACGTTACATATTGCTAATGTCTTAAAATATTCCATTCTTTATCAGTGCATCCATCGATCTGACCCTAAAACGTGGAACTCTTTTGTCAAAGACATTCCTCTGTTGATCAAAGCGTTTGGAACCAAATCTAACATATAGCCCACTCTCACAGAAGAATTCCGTCAGTAAATTGGTTCAGGATGCTACGTTATGGAAAATACAATATCTTAAATTTTGAAATGTCTCATATCGCCTCATTTTTTTTTTTACTATTCCAATGTGGGGGTAGGGTGGGATAGAAAGTGAGTTACAATAATATGTTAATGGAGAAAAATGGAGGTAAAGGAGGAATAGTTCTGAACATATCCTGTGGATCCGACTATAAAATTAAATGTAAATCTGCACGTGTATGATAAATAGAACAACCCGTTTTCCTTCATGTCCAGCAATATTCCTTCTATTGTAAGAGCTGTGATTGTATCATCGCTTGTCAGATACTTCAATATATGTTCATTGTATACAGTCACGGATGCAGGATTTCTGAAAGTGTGGGGAGGGGGGGGTCCAAATGTGATGGGTAATGGTTAATTTTCACGTCCTTCCACTCGTAAAAGGTAAAAAGAAAACAATACGAGAAAAGGGGGAGTCCTGATCTCTGAACACCTATGGATCCGCTACTGGTATATAGATTAAAAACCCATATTCTGACACTGAAGTTGTATTATTATATTCAAGGAATTTCTTGAAAACTTTCAAAACACTTTTATTTCAAACATTCAGAGTACATCTCGCGATTTGACGTATCACTCACTAACATTATGTCTGATGCTGTACTTATACATATGATGTCATCATTTTGATGGAATCAACAGACGACAACATAGGGGAGTGTTAGTGGGCAGAACCAACGTTAAAAGAAAATACGATTACATTTTGCGAACAATTTTCACAATTCATTTTATATGTTGATTCGATTGCACTGTGTAGTGAGACGGTTTAGAAAATAATCTTTTGAAATTACATTATGTCTTGATTATCCATGTATTTCTTTCTTCTATACTGTTTATCTTAGCATTATCATTCTTCATTAAATGGTGTTCCTCTTGTGAGGTTCTTGTCCTTGTTTATGATTCTCCTTGTAACTGTGCTTCTTCATTTACATAGTTCGCCTTGTTTTATGTGGTTTGACGTCTTTTATTCTTATTCCATATTGTTTCTCTGTTTTTCGTCAGGTCTTTTTCATTTCACTACTTTACTTCCGTAATCTATCTCTAAGTTCTTTTCTAATTTTGCTTTTGAATTAAAGTTTACCGTTAGGTCGTATTATAACTGTTTGACGAGTAACAACTTGTGATATCGACTTTAATTATAGATTCAAATTTCTCACAAACGTCATTATTGTTTTTGGATGTATTAAATATTCTTTGTCATGTTATGTACAATATTGATACCTTCCAGTGATATTGTTTGATTTTTTGGTCCTATTTAAAATAATAATAATATTTTAATAATAATAATAAATAAATAAATAGGTAAATAAATGAATGAATGAATTAATTAATTAAAGTAATATTAATAATTTTTGCTGACTAGTAAACAACGTAATTAAAAACGACAAATGGTATTTTGTTCAAAGACGCATCTCTACATACTGTAGTCCAAAGTGTGAACGTCACAACTCTGATGATACCACGTATTAGTCATAGCTTTTGCAGTAGAAGAAACGTCAAAAAGGACTGTTTATCGACATCCCTGTACATCCCAGTACATTGATGAATAGTGACACATGGTTCACAGAATAAACTCGCTATCGCCACATATGCCACTCTTTTATATTAACAGGAAGGGTCTTTTTATATGCATCTTTTCACATTCAGGATTGTGCATAGAACGGGCTTTGTTACGCCATTCAGCACCACTCACTTCACCAGAACGAAAATAGTCCAATGACTACATTGAAAGGGGTCGATTCAACGACAACAACAACAACAACAATAATAATAATAATAATAATAATAATAATAATAATAATGAAAATGAAAATAATAATAATGATAATAATAATAATGATAATAATAATGATGATAATAATAATAATAATGATTATAATGATATTGATGATGATGATGATTATAATAATAATAATAATAATATAATTAATAGCTACAATATATAATAACATAAAAATAAACCTGAACGATTTTTTAAATTTCACTTTGGAACATATTTTGGAAATATAATTATATAAAAAAAATAGCAGTCACCATAAAACTAAACCTTGGTTCACAACCTTTAACCATATGTCAAATATAGTTTGGAACCTTGACATTCTTTTAAATACGAACACTATATAATCCTGTGTTCTGTTATTATAGAAATGTTTTGCAGAACGTTGACTTGAAAGGTCACGGTATCGCCTCTAGTGTTTGTAGTGCTAGAGTTCAGATGTCCCTAACTAATCTAGCGGGAATGTTAATAACAGATAGTTTTTCAGTGATTGACAACCCTAACGTCCTATGTAAACAGGTAACTACCTGGGCCCAGTTGTTCAAAGCAAGGTTAAGGTAACCATGGGTTAGTTGAATATTTCAAAACCAAATTATAAATTATTGCAAACAGTAATTAAAAGGTATGTTCAAACTTAGATTATTATAGCCTAAGGTATCCATAAATAATGAAATCAGACATATATTTGAACTTTGAGTGAAGATATTTTAAAGAGAAATATTCATCTACCCCATGGTTAGCTTAACAATGCTTTGAACAGATATATATTTGAACTTTGAGTGAAGATATTTGAAAGAGAAATATTCATCTACCCCATGGTTAGCTTAACAATGCTTTGAACAACTGGGCCCTGCTGATGGTTGGTGGTTGTATTTAGTTTCATGCTTATATCCAATTAAGGTTTAAGCACGCTATCCTGGGCACGCAACTCAGGTTCCTGTGCTATCTGTCCAGGACAGAGGTTAGTCTTAGTAGGAGACACGAAACCCGATGCTTTTCGATAAACAGCAAGATATCTTTTATATGCACTATCCCACAGACAGAATACCAAGGACTTTGTTAAACCAGTTGTGGACCACTGGTCGGTGTAAGTGATACACACCTACCCACTGAGCCTTGCGGGGCACTCACTCTAGGTTGGAGCTGATACTTAGATTTAAAATCCCATGCCTCGACTGAGATTTGATCTCAGTACCTACCAACCTCAAGTACGATAGATTAACCACTGCGCCACGGAGGCCGGTCAATGCTTTGAACTGTTGAGATTAAGATATCAGATTCGCGTCTGGTAGGTATTGGGATCAAACCTTAGTCCAGGCATGAACATTTTTAAATCTGAGTATCATGTCCAACCCAGAATGAATGCTCCAAAAGGCTTGTTGGGTAGGCATATACCACATACACAGATCAGTGGTCCACAACTGGTTTATGAAAGACTATGGTATATGTTATCCTGTCTGTGGGGCAGTGCATATAAAAGTGTCCTTGTTGCTTATCGATAAAAATAGGACATTAGTGTGGTGATAGTAGGTCTCCTCTTTCTTAATAAAACTAACCTCTTTCCTGGAACGACCTAACAGGAAGCTACGCAGTGTGCCCAGGATAATGTGCTTGAATAATAACTGGATATTAGCAGATAAATAAGTGCAACCAACCGAAAAAAGATGTATATTATATGGCCCTTAGTGTTTGTTGAAATACTATTTATTTATTTAACGACCCCCAGCACAAACGTAAACATCGGCTATTGTGGGTTTAATCAAATACTGTAATTAAATTGTTATTTTCAAAGTTAAAGTCATACATCTTGACATAAATATTTGAAAAAATCAACTCTTGTAAAAGGGGTCAGAATCTAAAAACAGTATTTACCATATCCAGCTGGTTGAATATTAAAACTTATTACCACTGAGTGTGGTCGGTGCGTGTGATATGGCATACACACGTCTAAACTCTACAGGGAAGGAAAGTATTAGTTGTTTAACGACACCCCTAATACATTGTTTATTCAGCGGCTGTTAGGAGTTAAACATATGATGTTTTGTTAATGATGATCTTCGGTTGAAACCTGCTACGCCACATTGGTTACTCTTTCTGATTAGCAGAAAATGTTCTTTATATGCACTTTCAAACAGAAAGGAGAGTACATAACACAGTTTTTAATAGACCTGTTCTGCACTATTGGTCGGTGCAACTGGCGTACATTTACCCATAGACTAGACCATCTTTTTAAAAAAAGGCTTATTTAAGGGTGGTTGGGGCCTTCTCGAGCAAACGTTGGTATCCAGTTCTTTTAACCTATTTTAGGGGTGCTGATTAAGAAAAAATAAGATACCAAGCTGAATTTTTTTTGTTTTTGGCCCTCAAAACCGAAACACAAAATGGCCGCTGAAAATCGTTAGTTTTTCTGATTAAACATTTCACCTTGCAAAAGTATGTTCAAATTATTCCATCTATCACCAAATTTGTACATTAGGATGAACACATTTAATATTAAAAAAAACATTAAAAAAAACGACCGCTAGATGGCTGACAAAAATCAAGATGGCTGCCACAATCGATATACATCCATCCCATCTCTACTACACTATGTTTTAGCAAGCTCTAAGATGTCCTAAACATGAAATCAACTAGTAACAGTGAACAAAATTGGAATCCACTACCCATATTTCACCAATATTGACAGGTACCCTAAACACGTTACAGTTTCGAAAAGATCATACAAACATCTATATGATCACTATTCTCTTCACCATGACGCCAACAAATGGTTTAGAGTCAAGTATTATATACCAAATAAAATGAAAAATACAATAAATCGTAAATAAAGATTTATAAATACATTTTTACTTATTTAATCTATACCAAACGGTATACATAATCACAATGGAATACAGAACACTATAATTGTATATAAAATTAGTTGTTGACTTGCAAAATAATAACAATTTTCTATTTTTATATAAAACAATGTTCCATTTTCTTTTCAATTTAATAAAGTGAGTGTATATATTTACCTATAACTCAGCAACATTTTAAACAATGCTTAAATATGATATATTACACTAACGAATTGCACATTAGTCAATTTTTTTAAAAGATAGCTTTCATTTGACATCAAAATCACCCACCTTAAGTTAAAGTTGATTAATAAATCCTTAGTGTACACGTCTGGGTAGTTTTCATTTTGGGGGGTATAAATACATAAATTGTCACTATTTTACTCAAATATATTTTAACGGATGCCTAATATGTTGCATATTTGTAAGGTATGTAATATGTAGTCATATTTTAAAAATTGGTTGAATTATAGCTAAAGATTGTCAGTCACCTTACTAAATCATGAAAACAATATATAACATTTTTAAACATAAAAATGACACTTCTTATTATGGGCAAATCAGCACATACCTTTGAATGCAATCATATTGCTTTATATTTCATTATATTTATGTGATCCATTTATGGTATAGATTAATTAAATAAAAGTCAATTAATAAATCTTTATCTTATAATTGACAAAACTCATGACATTAATAGCATATACATGTATAGCCATTGGAGTATCCCTATTTCCCCGCCCCCGCCCCCACCTAAAAGATGACTAATTTGCTATAAAATAATAATCTTTTAACAGATGGAACAAAATCGTACTAATCATGAAGGATTACGGGTGGGGGGGGGGGGTGGTGGTTCATGGAGACTCCCCTTGGCCAACAGACAATATCGGTAATACGCATCTCAATAGCAATATTTCATAAATCTGGTAATGTTCAAAATATGATATCTCGTCATGTTTTAAAGCTATGTAGCTAATTTTGGTGTCAAATGAAAGTTATGATAAAGTGAAATAAAAGGAGCTAGTAAATATATCACTTACAGTTTTGTCAAAAAGTAAATATCATAAAAATTGGGGAGCTTTTATGGGCTGCCGAAATAAGAAATGGGGTGTGGTTCTTTAATGATGATTTAGTCATTGATTAATTGCACTAATCTTGCATTACTATGTACCATGATAACCAGCAGATCATAAGCTTTTATTTGGTATATAACACTTGACCTTAAACCATTTGTTAGCATCATGGTGAAAAGAATAGTGGGCATATAGATATTTGCATGACATCTTCGCAAACGTAACGTTTTTAGGGTACCTTCTAATACTGGTGAAATATGGGTAGTAGATTCCAATTTTGTTTACTGTTACCAGTTGATTTCATGTTTAGGACAACTTAGGGTTTGCTGAAACCTAGTACAGTAGAGTTATGGGATGGAGATACACGCGGATCCTATCTTGACCACGGGCTGTTCTAAATATTTAAATCTTGATTTTGTTCAGCTACCTAGCGGCCATTTTGTTTTTTTAAAATTAAATTTGTTCATCCTAAAATACAAATTTGGTGATAGATGGAATAATTTCAAAATAATTTTGCAAGATGAAATGTTCAATCAGAAACAAACTTGCAATATTGGGCGGCCATTTTGTTTTTCGATTTTGAAGATCAAAAACTAAAAATTCAGCTTGGTATCCTACTTTTTTGTAATCAGCACCCCTCAAAATAGGTGAAAAGGACTGGATACCAACTTTTACTCAAAAATGCCCTAACCGGTCACATTTTCAGAGATATACTGTAGTCTATCCACTTAGCCTCGAGCGCTCACTCTGGGTTGAACGTCGGATCGACCCTCCGTTCCAACCAGTGGTCCACAACTGATTCATCAAAGGCCGTGGTATGTTCTGTCCTGTCTGCGGGACCGTACATATAAAAGACCCCTTGCTGATTATCGAAAAGAGCAGCCTATGTGGCGGCAGCGGCTTTCCTCTAAATAAATGTCAGAACGACCATATGATTGATGTCCAATAGCCGATGATAAGATCAAAATCAAAGTGATCTCGAGGCGTCGTTAAATAAAACAAACTTTACTTCTTTTTTAGTGGGTTTAGTCACGATTGTTTAACGACCCCCTACCTCCACAGCACACAAAATAAATATCGCTTGTCTGTGTGTGTTTGTGTGTGTTTTTGTGTGTGTGTTTGTTTGTGTGTGTGTGTGTGTGTGTTTGTGTGGCATGTGTCTCCGTGTGTTTCTGTGTGTTTGCGTGCGTGCGTGTGTGTGTGTGTGTGTTATGACCTATGGTTTTATACAAGCACTAACAATTCCAAAACGTTGTTATTGTTATTTCCCAAACAGAACATTATACAAAAAACTTTGCGAGTTTTATGAAAACATACTCTTTAATTGTTACAAACTGGTATCCAATACGGTCATCAGTTTTGTTTGCAACTAATCATTATAGTGTACATGTTTTATATTTCACTACAACATGGCATGCATCGCATCCAGTGTGTATAACATTAAATAATAACCAAGTAAAACACATTTAGAATGTTGATGTTTTAATGAACGAATTCTGATACAGCGTGTTTTATACTTCCGAACGGACGGATGGACGGATCCAATCAGTTCATCATCTCAAATAGTGGCATCATCATTCTGCATCTCATCTGCTGCCCAAATCTACAAAAAGAAAATACATAAATAAATAAATAAAATATGAAACTATAAATAAAGTTATATAATTTGTTAAACAGAAGTTTCTACAAAGAAATAGAGTATTAAAATACATTATGTTTACGAGATGGTCGCTTGGTTATGTGTACTTGTTTTAGTACTATATCCAAGTAAGGTTCAAGCACACTGTCTTGAGCACACAACTCAGCTTCCTGTGCTATCTGTCTAGAATAGAGAATGTTTGTTTGTTGTTGTTGTTTTTTAGCTGTCTATCGTCGGATCGATCCTTCTCAGTGGATCCGTTTGCAGTTTGGGCTATTTTCCCGTTCCAACCTGTGGCCCATAACTGGTCCATGAAAGGCCGTGCTGCCCAGTATATGGGATGGTGCATATAAAAGACCCCTTGCTACTTATCAGAACGATTAGCCTATGTGGCAGCAGCTGGTTTACTCTAAATAAATATGTCAGAATGACCATATGAGTGACGTCCAATAACCGATGATAAGATAAAAATCAATGTGCTCTAGAGGCATCGTTAAATAAAACAAACGTTACATTTTTTTACCAACTTTGTGCTGTCTGTCGAAGATAGAGGTTGGTGTTAGTAGGATAAACGAAACACGATTTCGCCACACAATGCGGCAATTCGTCATCCCTGAGTTAGATAATACCGGATTATCCTGAAACCCAGTTTAACCTTGGGTTACGAAGCACACCGAAGACGTTAACTGGCACCCGAGAGTTGAAGGATTTTCGTGTACACTTGGTGTCATATCGAGCAATGCAATTGTAATCTTTGTCTACTGAAATCCGTACATGTTATGATTCCATCACTCGCCAATAACTTATCAATAAAACAAAAAAAAACATGGCCCGACTGAGATTTGATCCCAGAACTACCAACCTCTAGTCCGAGTGGTTAACCATTACATCGCCGCAGCCAGTAGAACAATTCTGATTTCAGAACGAAATTGCTAGGTAGACTAGTTTTTATGTTAAAGCTAACGAGAATGTTTGAAACCAACGAAATGGCTACGTAGCGACCATGAAGACTAGCTAGCCTGTCCTGAACGCAAGCGGGTTTCAATTTAAGATTTCTCAGTTCAAGGGATGTAATCCAGTCTTAACTATCTGATTCGGCAAAGGGAATGTTTGCATGTGTTTTATATTAAACAGCACAAGAAATCATTTTATAATATAATAAAATAAATAAAAGCTGTTTTATATATAAATAATAATCAGCGTCATTGTTTACAATGAATAATAGTTTAGTCTTTTTAAGAGACCGACTATTTTTTTTTAAAGGAAAAACAATTTCAGAAAGAAAAAAAAGAAAACGTCCTAATGTATTAATAAATGAACACGCACACACATACACACACACACACACACACACACACACACACACACACACACACACACACACACACACACACACACACACACACACAAAAGGATTGGGATGTAGCTCTAGTGGTAGCGTGTCCGCCTGTGAACCTGTCGGTCATCGGATCAATCCTTCTCAGTAGACCCATTTGCAGTTTGGGCTATTTTCAGTTCCAACCAGTGGTCCACAACTGTCCTGTCTGTGGGAAAGTATCATATAAAAGACCCCTTGCTGCTTATCGGAAAGAGTAGCCTATATAGCGGCAGCGGGTTTCCTCTAAAGAAATTTGTAAAAATGACCATATGTATGATGTCAAATAGCCGATGATAAGATAAAATTCAATGTGCTCTAGAGGCATCGTTAAATAAAACAAATTTTACATTTATATACAAAGTGCAATGAAATGGTGAAATCTAATTTACGAACGTGTACCTTTGTATCTTCTAGAATGTGAAAGTCTCCAACAATAGGACAGTTTCCGGTTTCAAAACAATAGCAACCTTCATGGATATAGAAGCACAATATTTCTTATCAAACCTGCTACAAAAACAATAACATTTTAGATACAAATACAAGGTGACAGGAGAACAGACCTGCGGACATTCACCCCACATACATTAACTCCCTGGACATTACTTCGTCCCGTACATTACCCCCAGCTACGACAATAACTCCCTACCAATATACAAACATAAAGCATTGTCAGGTATAGTAAGAGTAATAGTAGTAATACTAGTAGTAGTAATAGTAATATTAGTATCATCAGTGGTAATAGTAGTAGTACTAGTGGTAGTAGTGGCAATAATAGTAGTAATACTAGTAGTAGTAATAGTAATATTAGTAGCATCAGTGGTAATAGTAGTAGTACTAGTGGTAGTAGTGGCAATAATAGTAGTAATACTAGTAGTAGTAATAGTAATA
>JAULBS010132974.1:0-28156 GCA_032355785.1 Symmetromphalus regularis | reverse complement strand
AAATGTGGGGGCCGGACATACCATCCCGCTGGGCCCCCCCCCCCCGTTTGACGCCATTATAGACCCCTTGTGTACTACAGTATGACTATATTTGCGCTAAGACAACATGGTAAGTTTTACATTGATACAATAAACAGAAATATTACTAAAAATTATTATTTAGGAATTTTAATTTCAGTTTTTCGAAGCAAAAAGTGGGAGAGGGGATAATTACATAGGCGCTCCCCGTCCAAAAAGTGGGGGAAATGTCCCCCCCCCCACCCCCCAGGGATTTACGCCCATCCAAACTGCACAAGTTCATGACACACAAGAAACACGGTCATATATTTTTTGTCTGATTTCGCTAGACTGGTGCCAATATGACAATCCATCCCTTACATACTAAACAAAGAGAACGACCGGAAGTCTAATAGAAGACTTTTCATTGGTCTCTTCTGCTCGGAGCTCGTGTCCGGTATATATTTACTAATGGGCGGAGGACTTGATAATGGATTTGTGAATTTCTCTTTATTTTCAAAGATGGCCTACACAACTGAAGTCTATAATTGTGTGTGAATTTCCTGTTTTGTCACATAGTTCTGACAGTTTGTTAATATCCATGACACAGACATTTTAACATAGCTGAACAAAAAATATTTAAATTGAGAATAAAGAAAGATTCGGTATTGTCTCGAACAAGAATGATTCCATTCGTAATGTTTAGACCAAAGATATAGTATTTTAATAAAATAAAATATAAGTAATAGTTTCACCCACACTTTACGAAGTGTATCGGTGCATATTCTACATGACAACGAGGCAGGAAGTGGGGTATAACTTATTGTAACACGTCTGGGATGAATTACCGTTCCACTGACTAACAAATCTGACGCATTGGCAGATTTCAAGTGTAATGTGGTCGGGCAGTAGAACATCGAACTCTCGAGCTCATTGGCGTAGCCTGGGTCTTTTTTCTAGTGAGGCAATGCTAATTATTTCTCTGATTTTAATCAACTTTTATAATATTAATCACAATGGGTCTTTTTTCTAGTGAGGCAATGCTAGTTATTTCTCGTATTTTAATCAACTTTTATAATATCAATCACATTAAAAAAAATTCTGCAAATAAATATAATGAGGCAGTTGCCTTATTGCCTCAATAGAAGCTACGCCACGGAAGCTGATGACAGTGGTTCAAAACCTGTTGGAGGCTGGCTCACACATGACTATATGTCATAACCAAATGTTTGACATCTGGTAGCTGATGATTAATGATAATTCATGTGTAAGTGAGACTTGGTGGTCCAGTGGTAGAACAGACTATCAAGGTGATGACAGTGGTTCAAAACCTGTTGGAGGTTGGCTCAAACCTGACTACGTGTCAAAATAACCAAATGTTTGACATACAATGTCCGATGATTAATAAATCAATGTGCTTTAGTGGTGTCGTTAAACAAAATAACCCTCTCACCCACCGACCCCAAACAACTTCACCTGAGGAAATCCTTCAAACTTTCTACAGTAAACCTCGCGTATAACGTACCAGTAGGGACCAGCGTTTTTGTCCGTTATATACGAAATCCGTATTACGCGTATACGTATATACCGTACTTTGTCTGTTATACACATAAACCGTACTTTGTCCGATATATGTATATTGTTCGATATACACATAAATGTGACACTGTCAGGTGTACAACTGCATGCCTACAGCATGTTCAGTGTCCAACTGAACCCGTGTAGATACAAATTATTTTTCTTGTGTATCCTATCTCAAGAATTTGTCTAAAACCTTCGCACAAATTTGCTGGTACTCTCCCAACTTGTTCTCCACCCTCACACAAAACACTCATTGCGTTAGGATCAGCTGGGTTGTTGTACACCCTACGGACTTGCATAATTTCTCCTGGATTGAGTTTTACTTTGAAATAATGATAGCCCTTGATAGACCACCGAATTTCAATGGTGTTCATCTTAAAAGCTGATAACAACGACACATTCACTTTACTGATGACATAACTACTGCTACGCTGCATGCCGAATTATCGTACATGTACATAGTATTTTAAATTCGTGAGCGTACCAGTCCCGCCATGCGACTGAAAACTGAAAGAATGAGTCGGGACTAAGTTCAGTGATGTTAAAAAATGCTTTATTTTGATTTTTATGTAGAATAACGTACTATACAGTATGTTTTTTCCACATTCTCATCGATTTTCATTACTCTTCACGAAGGTACACGTCGGCCAGGAGGAGTACGTTATAGACGAAAGGATTTTAAAGGAAATGCATTACATTGGGACCGGAGATTTGGGTACGTTATACGCAAATGTCCGATATACAGAGGCCGTTATATGCGAGGTTTTTTTATTGGAATTATAGTTGGACTGGACTGGGACTTGGAATTTCAGTACGGTATAAGCGATTGTCCGGTTTATCCGAGGACGTTATACGCGAGTTCTACTGTATTTACAGAAAACCGAATTACTGTATACGTAAAGTTTATGAGTAAATGTTAAAGATAAACATATATACCTTTATGTATAGTTGTGAGAAGCTTCATTCTGAGTCTTCACCTGTATAAAATATATTAAAAGCTCGTGACAAACAAAAATTATTTCACTCGGGACATAAATTTCATAATAAATGGCAACTCGTTTAATAGCCTCTATATAATCGGTAGAATAACTATTTTTACAGTTGCATGCACATCACTGAAGATATTCCTTTTCTGTATTAAGAGCTATGAACTGTATTAACTTACGAATGTTAAAAGGTACATAAAAAAGTCGATGTAGTATTTCTGCCTGTTTTTATAACTGCATAAAGTTATAATAAATATAATTTTAAATAATATAATCTTTATGAATATTAAAAGATACACAAATCAATTCAATATATGATTATTTTTACAGAAATGTATAAAGTTATTAAAATATATAATTTTAATTATGTAATATAATTTTTATGAATATTAAAAGATTGATTGGTTTTATAATAATATATATATATATAATTTTAATTAAGTAACCTAAGTTTTTTATTCTGATGTGAAATCATAAACTATATTGCCATGATAAATTAATTTTGTGTTTTTGGTCCCACAAAGTTTAAAAATCAGTGAGGGAGAGCAGTGAAAAAACAATACGAGGTTTCTTTTTAACTCAAACTTAAATACCACGAAATTGTACCCAAGAGAGTATGTTCAGGGGAGTTAGATTTTCTGTAATAGCAATTCATGTAAAAACTTCAACACATGCTTCAAAATATCCAAGTAATTTACTTCTAAATTGGTTGAAATATAAAGTGTAAACAATTTTGATTCGATTATTTTAAGGGCCTTAAACAAATATTTACCAGTCCAATAAATACAAGCAACTCATCAAGTCCGTTTCTTCCATCACCTGTATAATAAACACATACAGGTCATTTAGAATCAATTCAAATAACAGCAAATCAATATTCAACCAATCATTTAAAACATAATTAACATGTATATTTCAAAATATAGGTCATCTGGAGTCAATTCAAATAATAACTAAATAATATTAGTAATACAAATCAATATTCAACCAATCATTTAAAACATAATAAACATGCATATTTCAAAATATATATGTCATCTGGAGTCAATTCAAATAACAGAATTCAATATTCCACAAATCATTTAATACACAATAAAAAAATATAAACCTTCTGGTATTAATTCAAACAAAAGCAAATTCATTTACCTCCAACAATTTGAGACATAAAAAACAAACATATGCTACTTTGCATCATTTCATACAACTGCAAATCCATATACCATCATTTGAAACAAAATCAACAAATGTGGATCTTTTGCCAGTTTTGATGTCAATAATCAGGGCCGGCGCAGCCGGGGGCAGCGTCAATGGGGGGCATTTGATCCCCCAATATTCTGCGGCGCCATTTTTTAAGACAATAGGTGCCCTAAAATTTGCATGTTTTTCATCTATTGAGTATGACTGATGGAACCATTCAAATGACTGAAGGCGCCCCTATTCTGTCTTGCCCCCCCCCAGTAACAACGGATAACAACTCCAAATCCATCTACAACCGACGATTTGAAATATAATTAACACATACAATTTATTTTGCTTCCATTCCAACAAATGCAAATCCGTTTACCACCGGCATTCTGAGAAATAGAAAACAAATCTAGGTTATGTTCCAAGCTCATCTACCAGCAACAATTTAAAACATACTAAACAGATATCCACCACATACCATTTGAACATGCATCAGAATTATATTAGAAAAAATGAGTTTACAGTTAGACTGAATTTAATGTGTTTGTGAACAGACAATTTGAACATGCATAGGAATTATATTAGGAAAAATGAGTTTACAGTTAGACTGAATGTAATATGTTTGTGAACAGACAATTTGAACATGCATAGGAATTATATTAGGAAAAAAATAGTTTACTGTTAGACTGAATATAATATGTTTGTGAACAGACCATTCAAATCCATGCCCTTTGAGAGGTGCTCTGCGTCTTTACGAGACATGATTCCATCACCATTGATATCTCCAGCTAACACTTCATACCATGTGAAGTGCGCATTCGATATCTCCTCCGTTGATAACACGCCATCGGCTGAAATATAAATATAGTAGCTAAGGGAAACAATGCTAAATAATATATCCTCTCAACCCTCAATAACCCTCCAACCAAAAATAATAAAAAAAAGTAAAAAAAAAAAATCCATTAAAAAGAAGAAGAAAAGGAGAAAATTGTAACTTATTTTATGTTACGTAAACACATTTATTTTTGTTTAATGACCACTAGAGCACATTGCTTTATTAATCATCAGTTATTTTATTTAAAACATTTGATAATTTTAACACAGTTTCCAACTTAAAAACCACAAGATTTATAAAAAGGAAAGGGTTGTTTGTTTAATGATACCCTAACACATTGTTTATTTAGCACTATTAGGCGACAAATGCCTTTGTGACTCATGGTCTTCACAGGAAACCGGTCACTAAGACATCAGCTGCTGTTTACAATTAGTAGCAAAACACTTTTTGCGCTTTCCGCCAGTCAGGTCAGCACATACCACAACCTTTGTTAAAATGGTTGCGGATCACTGGCTGGAGCGAGAAAGAGACCAAATAATTCCTCTGAAGGGGATCAAACCGATGTCCTATCGTACTTCAGCCGGATGCCCTATTAAGCAACGCTCAATATAATTTTGAGTACTGCTCTTTAAATTGTGTAATTGTGATTTTACCATCAGTGTCCAGAGAATCCCACATAACTTTGTGTTCCCCCACGCTGATAAATCCATCTCTGTCCGTGTCCATGTGGTTGAACATCTCTGTCAGAGTATCAATTGTGTCTTGATCCAGCTTCCTGAAATACAATGTTTTAGAACCGATTGTAGAACTCACATACTGTCTTGATCCAGCTTCCTGAAATACAATGTTGTAGAATTGATTGTACTTTGTCTGGATCCAGCTTCCTTAAAAGTACTGTAGAACTGATACTTTGCTATTTTAATGACATGCATGGCAACAAAATTCACCAAAAATGAATCCTCAGATTTTCTCGAAAATAATCGTTTTAAAATAACTAATTTTGTCACTCGCACGACAAGAAATCTTATTAGCAATAATGACCATACAATAATATACCTATTTATACTTACACATTTATATGTCCAGCTGTAATTGTTATCAACTTTGTCGGATTTTTTGCACTGGGTGCTGTATAGAAAAAATGACATTACATAATGAATTTGTATGAATACCGGATTATAATTACATATTATTTGAAGGTATATTATACCAGTGGAGGATAAAATTTTGCGATTTAAATAAAATAAAATAAATATTATTATTATAGATTGTTTTAAATTTTAGTTTAACGCCAAAGAATCTGAGGAATCGGCATCTAATTACATGAGGCCTCACCCTTAAATGGATTTTCTGGATACGCCACTGTATACAGTGTCATAGGCCACACAAGTACAATCCCACCCACTTAGAATAATAATATAATTATTTCTCAACTTTTTATCGAGAAAGTATACCAGTCGTATCGAGAAAGTACACCAGTCTGAATGAGAAAGGGTAGGAGGGGATCTTTGAGTCGCACTTTATAAAGACTGAACCTGTCATGCCATGCGTTCTTGAACATTGGTTGGATATTTATAAGCACGTCATTAAGTTAATCATGTGGCAATGTGCGGAATGCTGATGACATTTAAACAGTGACGTTTTATGTTATTATTGTGGTACTCACACTACTTACTGCTGAGGATTGATCTATTTCTAGAACACCCACTCATGAACTTATATTGAATAATGACATTAATACTATATTTTTACTTATGAGTTTTTAATAAAAGTCCCTTTGCACCAACTATTAAACCTAACTACAACCTCCAATAAAACAAATAAATAAAATAAAAATAATAAATAAATTAATAATACTTTTATACGTACGAACGATATTTTTGTTTATATCTTTCGATCTGTAAGTGCGTATTTTATGCATTTGATAGGAAAGTGCACATTTTGATGGGGTGTAATAATATCTGTTTTGAGTGGGTGTAGGCAAAGTATTGAAATGTTGCACAACTCTAAAGGCTAGCTCAAATTAATGCGCGCTCCTATTTTCTACAGCTGTTTATATAAAAACAATAAAGTTAATGTCAACTGTTGAAGGAAACCCAGCTTGCCGCCAATTAATATGCTTAATATAATTATCCTTATTGGTATTCTATGGTAAATATAAATGTCATACACAATATATTCCAACATTACACAATAAACTACTGCGGGTCCTTAGAAATAGCTCAGTAGCAGTTTACCCGCATGAGGTGCTCAAGGTCATAGGTTCGATTCCACACGGTAGCTCGATATCCATATTTGTACTTCCCTGCCGTTTAGTCAGTTCACATCTTCCAACCTCTAAGTGAAACTGAAATTTAGCTAAACATTGATTCAAACTTTTCCATCAGATTGAAAAGATTGCCGGCGAAAATTTAGTCACACTTCGGTTCCAAATGGAGTTGATAGTGAAGTGACAATTAACCTTAAGTCCAGGTAAAAAATATAACTTGATTACTTCTGTTAGTGTGACGATCGAACTAGTCAAAAAGCTGAGCATAGTTACATTAGCACCAGAAAGTGCATAACATTGTCACAACGAATGACAAGTAAGCCCAACAAATATAATTAAGGAATAATTCTACATAGGTGGATTCTAAGCTGGACACAGACCACACCGTACGGTCAGATTTGTTTACCAAATTATATTTTTTTTCGAAACTAATTGCAGACCTGACCCTTCAATATTAAACATCTTTGGACTTCTCTTCCAAAATTTCTGTATCTGTCCAAGTTTTGGTTGGCAAAGAGCAATGAAATTGCTGCGCTTTCAGACAATAAATGAAATATAGTGATTATTGAGGACCGGTAGAAATTGGATTTTTTACTTAGACAAATGAAGTTCTACTGCGTGTTTTTTGAACATTTTAAAACCTTTAAAATCATTCTATATTTTTAAAAATATGACTAACCTGATGAGACCCCATGTGTTGGCTGAGGTTGTTGGGGTTCGGTTGACGCATACGTAGTGTGAGTCACCCCCTGTCCTGAGTTGTTAGGGAATGGGAGTGCATGTGCACCCAGGATGAGACAAACCATCACAAGCCAGAACATAATTAAATTCAAATGGAGATGTTATGAACGTAGACACTGAAATTAATATAATTATTAAAGGTGTTTTGCTTTAAAATGTATACCGTTCGACCACTGACATGGTAATGACAGTATGACTGTTTAACGACCCCTTAGCTAAACAATATAAATTCCGGCTATAGGGGCTCATACAAAAAATAGTGCTTATCTTTTATTAAAACATAAGTGTAAAATCTGATTTAAAATATTAAACTATACATAGTATCAACATCTAATGCTAATTATGTACAAAAATAACTTAAAATTACCATCTTTATTATAACAACAATTAAAAAAAAATCGTTTATATGTCTGTATATAATTATTTATTTTTGTTTACAGTAAACACCATATTTCAATATTATAAATATATAAAATTGCACGAAATAAAGCTAAAATATTAATCTTAAAATAATTTTACAATACTGTACTTAATAAAAAATAAATCATTTTGATACACCCACCTTAAGACTGTTGCCTTCAAATATGTGTTGAAAACGACTGTTTCTCACTAACACGCCTTATCGGCAACTAGAAAATTGCTCACTCTTCTGACTCAGTAATAACACTAATTATATCATTATATATAATAACGTAAACGCATATTAATATATGCAACTTTAAAGACACTCACTCTAATTATATTAGAATAGACATTGTAATGTATTTTGTTCTATTTCATCTTTTGTGACTGTCAAAAATTAAACATTATTTATAGTTTCTTTCTTGGAATATTCATTTTGTCAAATCCAGTATAATATTTCAAGTGTTGGTATTTGTAGACAGGGCCGGATTTAGACCTTGGAGCGCCCAGGGCACTTCAGGTTTGGGGGCCACCCAAAATAGAAATTAAATTGCATGACAAATGAAAAAAATGAACTAAAATTAATGAATAGAACTAATTTTAGAATTATTACATTTTTAAAATAAAGTCCTTCGTCTGAGGGGTCCGTCTGTCATGGGGGTTGGGGGAGGGCAATAAATCCGGCCCTGTTTGTAGAAGCTGGACGTACATTTTAAAGAAATAGTAAATTCAGGTTTCTCGAAATTAGAGTACGCGACTTTAAAGATTTGTTATAGGGTTGTTAATTTAACAACGTTTAGTCATAAACTACACAAATATAACCATACTATTAAAAAGAAGAAGAAAACAAAGAAGAAGAAGAGAAGAAGAAAACCTAACGTAATTATGCAACTAAGAGTTCTTATAAATTTTAAAGTTTTTATGAAAAGTGCCACTTTGTCAGTTTGAATTTTAAATTTCGGCCCGAAGATTGTGATTATAACCATTTTGGAATTTGATAACGTCACATCAAATATGTAAAATATTGATTGTATCATTAGCACAACATTATACATAGTCGTCACTGCTACAAAAATATGAAATTACACACGTATCTATTAAATATAAGTTTGTGTTTTCATTCCTCAAATGGTTTCGTTTTGTATTTTGAAATAATTTTAAACTTAATGACAGCTAAAGTGGAAGACGGCATACGAAAGTAAAATAGAAAGCTATGATTACATGATTGCAGAACTACATCAATTATTTATTGTATTTGTTGCTGTGTTTTGTTACCAGACGATGTTAAATAAAACTGAAATAAAACTGTGTTAGTACGTCATAATGCAGTAGGTCAAATAAATCCTATTCAACGTGGTCCTTGTATATTTGTACAAAATGCTATATATGCTGTCATATTTGTAGAAAATTTAATATAAAATTGACCTTTTTGCTGGTGGAAAAGAGTAGCTAGTGTGGTGGAAGAGAATTATTTGTTGAAAAATCTGTGTGGAAAATCACGTATATCCTAATAACTATCGATTAGGCAATGTCGTGTGGTATCGTTAAACAGAAACTGCTTTACATCTACCTTGATATCATGTTACAGTCATGGTTGTATGCATGCCGTTATCCACTGTTTATCATCTGCAGTTCGACTTCTTTGTTATTCGCATTTGTCTTTTTTTTCGGTCTGCAATTATTAAACATGACTACTGCTAGCATTACTCATACAAATCATAAAATAGAAAACAGGTTTTGATTTCGTTTTTCTTCTTGTACTATGTACATGTTTCACATGAACTATGTTTTTTCAGGGTTCGCGGAATGAATTTTAAAGTGTGTGTGTGTTGGGGGAGGTTTTCACTAAAAAGTAGGTGATAGAAGGGCAGTAGCATTCCTGCAGTAACTCCTCATACTTTGAAAACTCTCCGGATTTCAGCCACTTTACTTTGTAATCAAACATAAAAATATTTTTATTCAGCAAAAATTATTTTTAGTGATTTTTTTTATTAATTGACCCCTTAAAAGTGGAGGGTCATCCCACCCCCACCCCCTGCTCCTCGGTGCCTGTTATTGCACCGCGGTGAAGGATATCTGCATGGGATAAATTTCTGTAACTCTCGACATAGACAGAAAACCAGAGTGTGTTCAGCAATGCTCATTGGGTAGGTGTACTCTACTTGTACCGACCAGTGGTTCACAACTGGTTTATCAAAGGCCGTGGCATGTCCTGTCCTGTCTATGACAAACACATATAAAATATATCGAACTACTAATCGGTAGAGGGTTCCTTCTAAAGAACACAAGTTGCAAAATTCCGTATGTCTGACACCTAAAGCCGCTGAATAAGCACTGTACTGGGGTGTTGGTAAAGATCCTGCATCTTTCCAAACTTTCCTCAGAATTCCACCAGATATGTTTGATGAGCTGCTCACCAGACTTACTCCAAGAATCACCAAGCAGGATAGATGCAGGAATGAAGCTTGCAGCCACTCTGCACCATCTGGCATCTGGTGACACGTATGCCAGTATGAAGTTTGTTAAGAATCCCATCTAATACTTTGTCTCTCGTAGTTAAGGAAGTCTGCCAGGCCATAGTAGATGAGTACAAAAATAAAGTGATCAAGTGCCCTACCACTCCTGCAAAATAGGCTGCAGTTGCTGAACAGTTCGAACGTCAATGGAATGTCCCTTATGGATATGGTGCCCTTGATGACAAACATGTTGCCATACGAAAGCTAGCCAACAGTAGATGCCTATATCATAACTACCAAGGATTCTTTTCAATTGTTTTGATGGGCCTGGTAGATGCTGACTATCGTCTTGTGGATAGACGTTGGAGGTGATCGCTACATGTCAGATGCCATGCTCTTTAATGAATCTTAGCTGAAGGAGTCCCTAGCTGACGGATCGATAGGTTTTTCACAACCATCACCCCTACCAAATGATGACAGAAACATGCCATTCTTCATCCTTGCCGATGATCCCTTTGGACGCCGTACCTATCTGATGAAGCCCAACTCGCAACGCACCCTGATAAAGGAGCAAAGGATATACAACTACAGGATATCCAGACGGAGGAGGATAGTGGAGAATGGATTCGGGATACTGGCACAACGTTGACAGGTTCTCCCAGGCACATGCCTGAAACAACAAGGCTCATTGTGGAGGCACGTGTCTTCCTTCACAACTTGATGCGCATGCGATATCCTTCCATGCAGAATGGCAGCTTTGGATCACGAGGATAGACCGACACCACACCGTGAGGTTCAAAACATCTTTACTCAGCAGCGTAGCTTGCTTAGCCCACAAGCTGTCTTTCTTCCCTTTGTCTTTGTACGAAGCCAGCCTTTAGTTATACAACAGGGGATGCTCCTTCAACCATTCAACCATGGCTTCTTCGTCTTCAATACCAAGGTCACTCACGACCATGGAATTCTTGCTCTGCATCATCTGGGTGGTACTATCACGCTGACTAGGTCACTGATTGAGTTTCAGACTCTGCAGCATCTTTCCTAAAGGCGCTCTCTGGTGATGAGGCTGGAGCTGGCGAGGTGGATGCTGTCCAAGATGCCGATCTGTCTCGACCTCGGCCACGGCCTCGGCCTCTGGTAGCGTGTTTCTTCGGCATCATGCTTCTACTCAGCAAACGCACATCTATACAGTATGACTATACAATGATCATCTTGAAATTTCCGAAAATCTGTCCAGCTTATATAGTCGCTGTGAGAACGTAATAAAAACGCCGTGAGGTCGCGATACATGTAGAAGACGCAAATTGTGCAACTTCAAAAGTTTGGGATCTTGTTTTCAATGTATTAACGTTTTTTTTATTCTCTCTGAATTTTATAGACTTTAACTCAAATTAGATGTGTATAACATATGGTCATAGGGTACACGAACTGTACATTATATACAAAGTGTACACTTATATTATGTGGGGAGGCAGAAACTTTTGAAGTGAATGGGTGCAATATATATATATTTTGGGGGTTCTTGAAATAAAATGTGATCAAAGATTCGCCGTATGTAGTCCAAGATCTGCAATAGGGTCCCGTAAAAAATTTTATGTCCAGAGAATTTGAATGGTGGAATGTGTTATAGGGGTGGTCAGCACCAACAAAAACTGGTGTAGACTTTTCAGTTTGCTGGTGTTATCTTTTTTATAGGGCAAAAACAAAATGGCAGCCATGTAGTCCAGAATCCATTGTATAAGTCCCATAAAAATGTTTATGTTCTGAGAATTTGAATGCTGGAATATATTATAAGGATGGTTAACACCTAAAAAAAAAGTTATTTCAATATTTGCACAAAATCAATAAAACAAGATGGCCGCCATATATTATTAACCCTTGGTTATGAAACAGGACACATATCTTAGAATAAGTGCAACCACATCTGTATCATTTGAGAGCAAAACAATACGTTGGGTTACATGTTCAACTGCCCAATTCACACGAGGAACGATTCGGCAGTCAGCTTCTTCAGTAAAGTTGGTGAGTTCTTGAAGTTCCACCACTTTACCATTCGCATTCATACATGCAGGTATCACTTAACCATTGTGGACCATTCCACTGACAACAATAGAGCTGTTATTCCCAACTGGGTGACCACATACCATTTCTTGGGCAAGTTGTTGCAATTTGATTTTGTTTGTTGTCGATACCCAAAACTTGTCTAACTGAACAGGAATTGGTATGTGTCTGAACAGATGGAAGCTAGTTCCATTTGGCCTATGTCACATGCTCTGCGAATCCTTTCTGATTCTTTTTTTGACAATTCTAAATAGATATCAAAATGATATGCAATTCCTGCTGTGTACAATGTTTGATCCATTCTCTGCAAGATTTGCCTAAATAATTTATATATATTATGAAATCATTGTTATATTAAATTGTTTTTGCAAATTTGTTTACATATATGTTCGGAGTTACCATTAGAGCACCATTAAAAAGTTATTTCATGTTTAATAAAGAAAGTATTTTTTCCTTTTTTCTCAAAAGCTTTAAAAATTAGTTAGGCAATTATGCTATGAGGCTAACGGTTTGCTAGATGCTGTAAAACCATCTATACTTAAACGTCTGCTGTTGACTTTATAATGACACAGTCCAATTCAGTTCAATCATTTAACTTTAAACAATATTTAATCAATCAGTTATACATACAAATAACATACCAGTATAACGAAATGAATTAAAAGCTAATAATCAAAGGAGTCTATAATAGAACATGTACAAAGCAACTGTTTAGTTAATAAAAAGTAGTTTACCCAAGTCACACAATTATCTAGTATTATTAGTATTTAGCAACTATTCGATTAAAAATAAATGAATATATACTGTAGTATTTCTGCTACATACCTGAAAAACACAATGAATCTTTAAATTGAAAATGATTTCATAAGATAGTCTTGTAGAATATCCATTACAAAATGTTTAAAAATATGACCATTTCATTGCAACATACCTGTAAGATCTCGCTTAATCTGATCTTTAATTTGATCTACTATGTGCCAATTCTCTGGTAAACATAATTTAACATTTTCTAATGGATTCTGATTTAGCCAAATATAAAATTCTGAACGGATACAGTAATCGATTGTAGCCTACTGTCCCTGGAAAAACGTTAACTACGGCCCTGTACAGGGTAAGGATGCATGAATGTTTGAAAGGGACACAAATATATATTTGAGATGTTTAATATAATAAGGGCGTCCAAACTTCATTACAAACAAATTAAAACGGTAGCAAAAGAGAGTGGGCCTGGACACATAACCAGTCTATGAAACATAATAAATGTTTAATATGATATTCCCAATTTTAATCTTTCTTCACGTTATAATCTGCGTTCGTTATCGTGATGTAACCTTGCTGTTGTATCCTCTTGACGCCTATAAAACTCCATATTTCACAGCAGTGAGGTTACATACTTGCCATGTAAATATTAAACAGAGATAAAGTAGTCTTTAAATTGAACATTAAATATTTAGTATTTTTCCAGAGTTTATACAGGTAAAGTCATGGTCTTCGTGTTATTTAGTTTTGTACTGAATTTCGTAAAATGTACATACCATCGATAGTACTTTATTAATTATTCTAAGCTATAAAAATGCTTTAAATATAATTAGATTGGGAGGGGAACGGGAGGAACTCTTGCCAAACCATATAATAAGATATTTGTATCTCTTTAAAAAAGTCAAGAGAGCAATCAACTGACATATCAGACAAATTAGCCATTTTCTATGTGATTCAGCCACCATTGTTTAAGTTTGCATCGTGTCAAATCACGTGATTTTGCAGGACAAATCTATCCGTAATGAATGAACCCTCAGCTATGATTGGTAGATATATGAGGCAGTATTTTGTAAATACTATGGCATATACCCATTAATTTCAGTATCTTTTTTTTAACAGAATAATTATTACATCAGTGACACTTGGTACTTGTTGATACCGAGGGTGGTAAAAAAATTCCAAGTGACATTTTGGGCGAAACTGAGTATGTCTAATGAAAACACTGTAAGTCGTTAAAATGCTATGTGACAGTATATTTTCTTTGAGTCATAGTTAATTGCAGGCGTCACACTGTATGTCTGTACACTGGTCCAGTGGTTTGAAACGTAGCTTCTATTACGTTTATTAAGAACTGTTACTATGGTCGTCAATGGGATTTGATTTGGTCCAATAATACCTTAAAAACTAGTCTTATTTAGCAACAATCCAGTGATCTCCATTACATAAGCTGTGGGGAGGTGTCAGTTTCAGAGAACTTCAAAGGAAGCAGAATGCTGTATATTTAACCACGAATAAATTCGATTACCTCCCTTCACTTGATGCCATTAATTTGCTATGTTCACAGAATCCCTAGTCCTACTTTCTACATTTATACATGATGAAAAATGTTCAATATGAGGATGAAGATAAAGAAAGAATGAAGACAATAAACATGAAGATTAGGTTGTTGATGATTCAGGTTGAAAATAAGACTGAGTGTGAGGTACAAAATGAAGATTAGGATCAGGATCATACGGAAGAAAAGAATGGTGATAATTTTGTGAATATAGTTCAGAGTAAGATGGAGGAGGTAAAGAAGGATCGAGATGAGAATAAACAGGAGACTCATGCTGAGGACGATAAAGTTCAGAGTAAGATGGAGGAGTAAGATGGCTTTGCTCAATAAGAGGGTGTATATATGTTGACTCGTCACTGCCATTTGAACTAATATCGCCAATCTCTTCGTACGTGTGGGAATATTCGCTCACGCTTGACAGTTGCTCAGGTTCAGATATTTGTAGGTTTTTAAACTTTCGTCTGCAAAAAAATAATATACAACTGAGAGAATGACACTCATTTTAGACTAGAATAACTGACATACACATACAATAATGTCTACGTACTCGTATTTAACAACAAATCTCACAGAATCATAGCACACACATTCTAAACACGATCTTAAGTCACCCAAGTAAGTTACAAACGGTTGTATTGTAATAAACTAGCTAATTTAGTGAAAACAGTTGACTATTAAAGACCGGTGGTTTCTTAACACAGGTAGCCAGCCACATAAGAAAGTTTGTATGTATTGATATTAATATATAGATACTGCTTGTAAATGATTTAACTATTCAACAAAGGATAGTAGGTAGTGGGGATGGGGGTGTGGGAAAGGAGCCACCGGTTATTCACCAAACAGCTGCTTTTCAATATAAAGTGTTTTTGAAGTAACGACTATTAGCCTTACTATTATTTTTCTTTCCACCCCTACTCCAAGGACAAAAAGTAGCCTCGACTCTGTCTTCTGATACTCATAGCACACACACACATTAAACAAAATTACATCTTGAATGGCTATCTTTTCAATTATTACATATAATCTATTTTAATACAATGACAAGTTTAAATAAAATATATATCCTGGACATTTTGAGGAAAACGAAACCGAAAATAAAATGACTGCTATCTAACACAATATTAAAATGAAGGAAAATTAGCTTGCTAATATATATATATATATATATATATATATATATATATGGATATCAAGTGCATATCTTATATATATAATATAATCAAATAAATTTAAAAAAAACATTGATTAAAAAAAAAGATTAAAAAAGATTGGTTTTAGTTTTAATAAAACAATTTCGAGAATTAAACACGAACAATGCTAAAAATCGGATGTTTTTTTTGCTCCCATTTCTTTACTTTTTAACGTGTTAATGGAAATTGGTCGAAATAATGTTTTCTCCTGATCCTCAAAATGTTTCACGTTTTTGTCTAAACTAAATCAATATCCACGAAAAATCATGTACACAGTGAATGAAACGAACTATAGATCTAGTTACTATACTATATAGACATTGATACATACACGTCGTAACACTTGCGTGGGTATTTGAGCACACACGTGAGTGAGATGAGCATGACACACACTACAACCAGGACTATCATGAGGAGAAGCACCAATTCCGATGGCTGTCTGCTAATCATTTTCTTTGAGGCCCCTGACAGACCTGTAATACTGATCAAACTTGACACACCTGCAACAAAATGAAAATATTCTCAAATAAAGCACGTATTCGTAGCATAGGCGGATCCGGGGGTTCACACCGGTCTCCCCTTTAGACATTTATTTTAATTGTTTCCCCGGTCATATCCGAGTTTAAGCAGCCCATCCAATATTAGAAATGTTTAAACTATATTTAGACCTGTTCTGTCTGTAGGAATGTGCATATAAGAGAACCGTTGCTACTTATCTTGAAGATTTACCTATTTCATCTCTAACACTAACCCCTATCATGGACATGCGGCACAAGAAGCCAGTTCAGTATACAGAAAAACGTCTTAAAGGTGTATCATAGATTGTCCTATAATTTAACATCCTTTAATAATGAAACACAAACACCTCATAAAAAAATAAAGTTATGTTATAGGGTGTCCAGTAATTTAAGAATTATACATATAATAATATATTCGTTTCCAAGAAGAATTATACATATAATTATATATTCCTTTCTAAGAAGAGTATGTAAATATATTAAGGACTGAATGCATAAACAAAATATCCACTTACTACTCTGTTGATTAGGATTTATTAAACTGCTGAGGCTGGTGGTAGTTGTCTGACGTGTTATTAAGTTGCTGAGGCTGCTGGCAGTTTTCTGGCTAACGGAATTTGTTATCACACAATTACCGTTTTGATCACAAGTGTCGCACAAAATACACATGTAATAACAATTATTCCCAAAATATCCCTTTTTACAATGACCAGAACAGTTCCCGGTGTTACGATCGCATGATATACAAGTTCTGGGACATCGTCTGTTGCAGAAACGTCCTCTGTATCCCTCCTTACACCCATTTGGGCAGACTGGTGGTTCTCTTTTTCTTAACTTAATTCCACCTAAAGATATGCACTTGATATCCAGCATTTCCAGTGACACAGATACATCCAGTAATGCAGATATACAAAACAGAGGTATTACAGACGAAGACATTTTCATGTGGTATAAAAACATTTTGAATTTAGTTGATGCATCAAACGTTTCAAGAGAAACGAAAAGTAAAACGAGGTGGTTTGTTAAAACACAAGAAGTGTATTATCAGCAATCATCTGAAATAAAATTAACTAGATAATAATATACAGTTAAACCTGTTGTAAAAATCACCTCTTGAAGAGTTATCTTTTCAACGACATTTTAATATATATATATGACATTTTAATTTATATATGTATATATCCTGAACATTTTGAGGAAAACGAAACCGAAAATATAATAACTGTTAGCTGGTAAATTATTTTTAAAAAAGGAAAACTAGCTTTCTAAAAGAAAAAAAATTAGTATGAGAATGGTAACTTCTTAGAATGTCATGCTTCACTTATATTACGTTATACATCTTAGTACAATATAATGCTTATTTCTTAAAAGGGCAACACATACATATTTGGAACACATACCAGTGTGTGTGTGCGTGAGTGTGTGTGTGTGCGTGTGTGCGTGCCTATATATATATATATATATATATATATATATATATATATACACACACACATGTATATGCGTGTGTAAGCAGTTATCTTGACAACTAAATATGGGGCGGGTAGGTCGAAGTTCTTTTTTTTGTTAAATAACATCAGATAAGATTGTGAAAAGGTGTTTATTTCTTTTAAGTTTTTATTATTATTATTTAAAATAGCAAATGTACATTGACTGTAATAGATAGGAAGTCAATGATAAATGAAAGTGGTACATCGCTTCTCTCTCTTCTGGCATCATTGTTTTGTAAACATATTCAAATAGAGTGATAGGTATGCACATCACGTCACAATTTTGTTTACATCCTTTAGGCCTACACATATACAACTTTGAACGGGACACCAGTATTACTGTTTTTATTATAATATTATGTGGACTGCGAACGTGATATTGCGAATAACTGAATGACAGTTTAGTGATAATGCACAAAAAACCTAACAATGGTAGAAACAATCAATAAAATACACACCTTTTCGAGTTTGCTGTATGTCCAGTGGACACCCACCTCCACTTTGGTGGGTAAATGCATGTCCAATAACCAACAAGCGATAAACTAGTTTTTTTTAGGTCGTACTTTGTATTCCCCGAGAATCGACCTCAGCTGGCTAACAATATGAGTTATCGGTTGGTTGATTAACAATGTAAGTAGGTCAGTCGTACTTCTCTTTTCCCAAGAATCAGCCTTGCGTTATTTTTCCACCAGCGACAGCTCACTTAAATTTATCGATCACCCTAATGTATATAACAGTAAAAAGAGAATGTGCTCCATTCAGTGCCGAATTGACCTATATGCTTGACAAGAACAAAGACAAAAAAAAAGAAGAGCAAAAACAACTAATTTAATTACTTTATATATTTAAAATGGCAAGTAGACATCCTTTTTGTCATAGTTTTGTTGCCGAAATTCGACGTAAGAAACAGGCTTCAAACTTTGTTATAAATACATTGAGGCATGCGGTAGTTTGTCACCCCTCCCTTTTTAAAGTCGGATTGACGCCTATGCCCTGATACGTCTCTTGAAGGAGAACAGAAACGTAATACTGTTTTAGGTTAATTTTGTCAAATTTCTTACTTTCACCTTAATCTTTAATTAACTTTATTTCTATTTTCTCTCTGATCTAATGCATATATTAAAGGTGGGCGAGTAAGCTAATGAATAATTCAAATGGTTTGTATTATACAATCAATTTAAATTAGGAAATTTAATCGAAACTAAACTACTTGAAAAACTTCCGTAAGCTACTGTTGCTAAACACTAATTCCCAGTAGAAAAACCGAAACTAGGCTTACTTGAAAATCTTCCGTATTACATTGTTGCTATAGGCTGATACAAGTCCTATCATGTTATCATCTTTCACACATGGTTATGTAGGACAAGGTATCGACGTACCGTGTATAGTACAAAGTCCGAGTATGTTTTTTTTTAAATCGTTCTCACAAATACGGCTCTTAAAGAGACAGTGTCATTTTGACATTTCATTTACTGCGAAAGATCTTCGGAAAGGATTTATTCAGTATTTTATCTTTATTAAACGACAATCAAGCGCAAATAATAATAATAAATTAAATCACTATAAAAGGCTTTTTAAAATAATATATACAATTTCAAAAATAAATTATAAATACTGAATTTAAATAAAGTCCAACCTGTTATAATTTTGAATTTAAAGAAAAAGATTTTTTTTTTTTACAAAAACTTTAAATGAGTTGAGGGTAGAATCGCATTTGTTCAATAACTAAAAATGATGATGATGATGAAGAAAAACCACAAAAGAGCAAGCCGTAGTCAGGCCAGAAATGGGGCAGGTGGACCAATTGGAACTGACCTACGATTTTGAATGGGCCTACACCTCCTGGTACAGAAAAAAGGTGGGCCCTTGGGCCTTTGGTAAAGACTATACTATAAACATAGTCAAGGATGATCCTAAGTGCATCATATAAACTACATGTACATGTATATAACAATGCATAAATCATATATATTTTGCACTGACTACAGACATACTTAATTAGCAGTTTGAAATGGGGCCTATATTGTCACAACAATGGTCCACTGGTATCAAACACGTGCGTAACGTGTGATATTTCTGTTCACACAAAGAGTTAGACGATGACCTGACATTTCGCAATAACAGACACTATTTAGAAACACTTATACGGGTTTTTGCATTTCAGGTGTCATTGGACCAAATAAAAGCCTACGTTTTTATTTGAAAAGGAAAAAAAAAATATAATAATAATAAGACAATAATAATAATAAATTAATAAATGATGATAATAATATTAATAACAAAACAAAAACATTAATACTAATTAATAATAAATAAAATGGCGTTAAGCTACCTGACCATAGTAACATTTCTTAATAATAGTAATAGAAGCAATATTTCAAACCACTGGGTCAGTATATACACATAGAGTCTGACGCCTGCCATTAACTGACTCGAAGAAAGCATACGGTCACATAGCATTTTAACGACTTAAGGGTGTTTACAATGGATACCACCAGATCAACACAAAATCACTTGCAGGTTTTTTACCACCCCAAGTATCAACAAGTACCAAGTGTCTCTGATATAATAATTATTCTGCTAAAAAGACAATTAAATTACAGGGCATATGTCATAGATCTACCAATCACAGCACCTCGAACTCTGACCTGTGAATTACGTGATTTGGTAAAATGCAACCTTCAAAGGGTATAAATGAAACTATTAATAGAAAATGGGAACACTACTACGGTATATAATGTTATGGCCGCTGTAAACCTGAAGAGAATAGGAGCGAAATCTCTTAAAATGAATCTTTATGATTTACAAAATAATACATGTAACAGTAAATCAGTTTTCTACTATTTAATCGTGTTCATCACATTTTATTTTCTTATCCTGGGAATAGACGGTAAGTTTTGCTTTCATTCGAATATTTTACTGTTCTTCACGAACGCTGAATCCATGAATCACAAGAAGCATGTTTCGTCAGGTAGCTTAACGCCATTTTATTTATTTAAATATTATTAATTATTATTATTGTTGTTTTGTTATTAATATTATTATCATAATTTATGTATTTATTATTATCATAATTTATGTATTTATTATTATTATTGTATTGTTATTATTAACTTTTTTTTTTTTTTACTTTTCCAATAGAAACACTGGGTCTTATTTCAAAATAGCACTATTTGCATAACATTTTCATACATTACCAAGGGCGAAAATCGCTTCCTAGAAGTTGGGGGGGGGGGACGGGACGGTACATCCCCTGTCCAAAAAACGGAGATGTGCCACCCCCGCCCACAAGGACTGAAGCTATTATAGACCCCCTGTGTAGGCCTACTTGGTATATTTGCGCTAAGACCACATGTTTAAGAGTTACACTGATACAGTAAAGAGAAATACCGATAAAGATTATTATTTATGCATTTTAATTTCAATTTTTCGAAGCAAAATGTGGGGGGATAATTATATAAGCGTCCCCCGTCCAAACAGTGGGGTTTAGGACGTGTCCCCCCGCACCTCCCCCGGGATTTACGCACGTGAATGTGATGTTTCTATTAAATATAATGGCATTTCTTCTTCCAATACATACCACTTTAACCCTCGTTTAATATGTATTTGTTTCTGAAAACAAAAACAAAACAACACTCTTGTGGCGGAAACCTTAAATAGGCTAACTATTACATAACATCTTCCAAACGTTTAACATTAATGCCCTTTTCTTTTTTACATAAAATGAGTGAAACCACCAACACAGAACTAAGCTATTGAGACTTAAAATTAGTTTTGGTTGCATTCCTTTTAAACCGGGTTTCTGTAAATGAAAAAGGAAACAAAGTAGTAAACACAAAATCATTATCTTCGTGTCTGTTTTTGATTTCATGGTTGATGAATCCAATACAATCATGACTAAAATGAAATAAATAACAGTGTTGATTTTACAGTCAGGAGTGATAAGGGCATTGGGCGAATACAAGACTGTATTTTGAGTCGGCGATCCAAATTTTATGCATATAATCAAGCCCGAAGAGAGGGAAGCCGAGAGGTCGGGGTGGGGGGATAGGCAAAAAATCGTAAAATATAAATCATTAAAAAATTGTGATATTTATTCATTCAGAGTTACATACAAGTATATATTATGTTTTGCATATATAATGCCTTGCCACTTGGTATGGGGGTATTTTCCGTTCCAACCAGTGATCCACAACTGGTTTATCAAAGGCTGTGGTATGTGCTGTCCTGTCTGTGAGACAGTGCATATAAAATATCCCTTGCTGCTTATCGGAAGGAGTATGTGGCGGCAGCGGGTTTCCTCTAAAGACATATGTCAGAATTATCATATGTATGACGTCCAATAGCCGATGATCAGATAAAAATCAATGTGTCTAGAGGCGTCGTTAAATAAAATAAACTTTACTTAATGCTTGCTGCCCTAGGACCCATAATGACTGTCAACGGCCCTGCATATAATATCATATCCGAAAGTCCAAAATTTAATGTTTGTTAGCTCGATAAAAAATTCAATTGAATGCTTACTGGGTACATGTATATGCAGTCAAACCAACATGTTTGTTCTGAGAAATTATGGAGACCAGCAGTCTATTAAAATATTCGGATCAGGGGCCGCCAAGAGCCCTATATAGCTTGAGACTTGCTAAAACCTTAGACAGATAAAGATGTATTGTAGAGGAATTCAAAATTCGCCAAGTATCCTGTTATTATTAACAGTTCTTTTTGAAATGTTAAAAAAAGTTACTATTATAATTAATATTATTATATAAAATATAAATTGTGATTTTGGATTTTAATAAATTTAACTATTGAACCAATAAAGTGCATCCGCGATTTGTGAAGGTTCATGGAACAAGCGAATTTTAACTTTAGAAAGCGAGTTACACTCCACAACAAAAGCGGTCTGGAATAGTGAAAGGAAATCTAGATAGGGTTTCGTTATAATCGTGCATTGATTATGATAGGAAGAAACAGCTTGATAATTAGTGGAGGCAGGTAAATTATAATAATCAGCTACATTATAATCAGCGGGATTATAAAATAAACAATTTGTTTATAAATGGTGTGATGATTTTAAATAAGCTAGTTTAAAAAATACACTTAACAAAATATATTTCTTTATTTAAAGGCATAGTACCACGGAATTTAAGGGTCTTTGTGCTCTAAATATTGATTACGAATGAAACTTACAATGTATTTGTTATACTAGATCTCGTTTTCATATAACGCAAGACATTTTAACTGAACCATGGTATAGGGAATTCCATATAGAGTCGATCGATTTTTTTCACATTTAAAAATGTCTAATTTCAAGATAGGACCTCCTCGTATTTTTTTCGGTGAAACCATTTCTGCCGTCGGAATGTTCCGATTGAATACCGAAAGAATTCGTCCCAATTCAGAATTGACCAAGCAATTATTAACGTACATTTCTAATACACAATTTAAATAATCGTATGATCGAAATTACCCCGTCAACAAATTTGAAAAATTGATCACAGTTTATAAACGTTAACTCTAGGTATATGTAAATGTTGATATTTCAAATGTTTAATTATTATTATTATCATCTACGTGTTAGCTCCCACCACCTAAAAGTTACGATTAATTTTTTTTCTTTATTATTTTTAAAAATTATTATTATTATTATTAAATGGATACTATAATATAGTATTATATCATGGGCGTAAATCCCGGGTGGACGCGGGGTACACGTGCCCCCACTGTTAGGACCGGAAGGCGCCTATATAATTATCCCCCACTTTTTGCTTTGAAAAATTGAAATTAAAATGCCTAAATAATAATCTTTACCAGTATTTCTCTTTATTGTATCAATGTAACACTAAACCATGTTGTCTTTGTGCAAATATACCAAAGAACACAGGGGGTCTATAATGGCATCAATCCTGGATGGATGGGGGACACATCCTCCACATGTTTTGTATAGGGGTTGCTGTTGACCAAGGAAAATACAATAACATAGCCTACACTCAAAGACTGTCCTTATTGCCTGGATCATGACTTTACAATATATTGAGGATGAACTCCATATTGTGCTGGTATGTAAGCAATATAGTGTACTAAGAAATCATCTGGATGAATTATTCAATGTATGTCTATCTTCATAATGTGTTAAATTTTTTTAGAAATTCTTAAATATAGTTTAAAAAATAAAATACTATGCTAATACTACACATCCTCCCAAATGGGGGTCTCTGACTATATTATGGCCTTTATACTGAATAAAAATTGTCTTGTCTTGACAATTTTCAGATATTTGCAACATTCTGTTAAAAATTTCAGCTCCAAGATTTCCAACAAAGAACTTTTGATTTTGTGCCATTGGCATTTCTTCCTTGTCCCAGGGCCACGAAAAGCATTAAGGGAAAGGACTATTTATGTAACAACACTCCAGAACACTGGTTAACCTGGAACTATCTGGTGTCAAATTCATAGTATTTATCACACAGTTTGCAGAAGAAACCTGCAACCATCACATAAGCTACTTTTTCCAATTAGCAGCAACAGATCTTTCATATGCATGTTCCAAATGGCATGACAGTACAAACCACAACTTTTGTTACATCAGTAATGAATCACAAGTTGGAATGAGAAACAGCCTGCAGCACTTGAACTTCAGATGATTTGCTGATAGCACATAATTGAAATTGCTAAATTGATTTGCAACGACAATTTTTTTTTAATGAACTTACTTTTGAATACATTCTGTTTTGCATCAGCAGTATAATGCTGTTGCAAACCAATTATAAATAAGCTTTTACAATAGCACTGCCAACTGTCTCTGCAAATTTTGAAGACTTAGCCTAGGAAGTCCAACCCCTGAAATTGCCTGTGGCAATCGGCAATGCTGTAGAGACTGCCGCTGAGTTTTTCATTCACCACAACACGTTGTTTGCGACAGTGTAAAAAAAAATTCATAGTGAACTTTTTTCTTATTTTTAAAAATAAAAGTATACTTAACATTAAAGTTGCTGTGGAAAATGCTGTGGACACTATTTCTTCATAGCATTTTCTTAATTGCAGGAGTTGGAGGTCCACTGATGGGGATAGAACTAACAACCTATTCCACCTCAGACAAATGCTGACCTATGAGCTACATTTCCCCCAACCCTAAAGGTATTAAATGCTATTTCCCTCAAACAATGAAATTTGATTCCTATGAACAGGTTATAGAATGCTAATTTTGTACAATAAAATGTATACATCTACAATCAAACTGCCTAGACATAATTAATGATATAAATATTCATAGCTTCTATACTTAATACACCTCTCCTTCCTTCAACCATGAAAGGCTCCAACTGTAAACATAAAATTAAAGATAACCTAATTTGTGGCAATATTTTGTCAATATGTGTGTGTTAATAATCTTGCTTTGGTTCAATTCTCAGTCCCGATCAGTACCTATTTCCATCATTAAACAATTTTCTAAGATAAATGCTTAACCTAACATTACCGGGTAACAGTACCTAGATTGGTGTTATCTACTAATATAAAATTACCCTAATACATACATACTCCTTGTCAAGTAGTTGATAAAACAGTGGGGGCCTGACTTGCATGCACAATAGACAAATCAGAGTGTGACAACTCGAGTTGAATACTTGTAGATGTTAAGTGTAGATAGAGCTGTTGTAAATAATCTTTTCAATAACAGTCATCAAAATTTGTGGCAGCAATCGGCAATACTGCTGTAAAAGCTGCAGTGTAATTTGCTAGCGGCAGCATTGTACTGCTGTTTCAAAAAATAAATATAGTTTACACATGTATATATCTGCTATGCATATTGTAAAATAATCTTAAAAGAAAAAAAAGTTTGATGATTAATTTAATTTCTAATTATTATAAATTTTATATTATTGAAAAGATCCATATAGATCATGAGACTCGACAAGTTCTTTTTGTTTCATATGAACTACCAACATGATTCTGAGAGATAAATCACAATAATATTAATAACCATTTTGAAATGTGCTACATGACTATGAATCCTGAATTAAAAAAAAAATTAAATAAAATTCAAATGTCTAAAGAAGTAGTCCTTGGGAGGATATTTACTTTAAGAAAGGGGTTTAAAAATATTTCAAAGATTAAAATTAACATTGGATGGGGGTTTTCAAAGTTACATGTATATGACCAAATTATAATGGGGGGAGGGGATTTAGTGGCCAAGTGGGACTCGGAGAGGTTAAATGTTGTGAACTCCCCATAGATCTGGTTCTAGTCCCCATAAAAATGTATGATAAAATAAGAAAACTCTTATAATTTATGTATTTAGGATTTTAGCGTCTTATATTTGTGTGTCGTTTAACTTCAATTTTTAAGTGTGATTTGAAGTGTCGGTGTCACTTGTCTATGGTTCCACAAAAATCCACTGCATGTTCATGTGTCTGTGATTACACACCGTGAATTATATTTCAGTGATGTCTTCAAAAGGTAGCTTTAACACAGATCGTTAATCACAACTGATAGCTTGCCGATATTGGATACATAATGAAAATGCGTTTTAACGGCAAGCTACAAAAATAGTCTTACGGTACTTTACTGTGTCAGCTCATTTTGGCAGTCGTATTATATAATTTAAGGTAAAATCTGTATTACAATAAATCGATATTGAATAAATATACATACCTTTAACTGACATGCACGACTCAGACCATATACGGGGCCTTTATTTGCCATATCTTTGCACAAATACAGCGACAATTGTTGACAGCATACACGTGCCTTGCCCGATCAGCTAATCAACTGCTGTGTAATACAACGCGATCGATTGGACCAATCGTAAAGCAGCTGTCACTGGACAGAGTTTCAGAAGCGGAATGTTTTAAAGATGTCGGAAATTTCTGGAAATTTTAGAACAAGTGTCAAAATAATGTTGAAATTATCATATTTGTCACGGTTAAATATGTCGATTTTAAATTGTTCCATCAATATGATAACTTATTAAGATACGCTTTTTTGTTATTGGTCTGCTGATTTCAGAGTGAGTATACGATATTTTGTTTTATTGAACTGGTACTATGCTAAGTTTTATGGTCAAGTATCCACTATTCGTGCCTGTTTTCTTTTCATGCCTTTTGTGTAAACTGCGATATGTCGATTGCGCACGAGTTCCGCGTCGCGTGCTGTTCTAGCTATCATAACAAATATCACATGTTAACAAAGTAGCACGATGCTCCAAATTTAAAAGTGCGCTATAAACATGTAAATAATAGTTATTAATACTATGATGAATTATAGACTTGAGAAAATTTAATCCCAAAAAGCAGCTTTCGAAAGTAAGCAACATTTTGAAAAAAATTATGCAATTAATTCTCTGTACAGTTCGTCTGCGTTCTTGACCTTCATTACTACCTTGTAACATCAAATAAAAAAACAACTAAAGAAATTATTCGTGTTAAAGGGAATAGGGGTAAAATGTGTTCTAATGTTATTGGAAGATAAAATGATTGGGTTAGATGTATGTGATTCTAATTAGTAATAATAGAGAATGTTAAATTTTGTTGCTGTTTTTTGTTTGTTTATTATTATATTTATTATATATGATATGTATTTTATCACCAATTTTTGTCAGATCAACCCAATGAACAATAAAATTGACACATTATTGTTAGGTCATTTCTATGTTGCAGTGTTAATAGTTGAAACGTTAATGGTTTTTCTGTTGACACTGCAGTTTTATAATCTCGTTGAATTTTGATGACAATTCTTTAACAATGTTAAATTTAAAGGTAAAAAGAGAGAGAAACAAAAAAACAAATTATTCAAAAGTCCTAAACAATCCTTAATGTTACTGGCGTGGCCTACACTGGTTTTTATAGAAAGCACAAAAAGACAACTCATTTTCTGTCATGGTGGATTTCACCGGATATTTTCAACCAGCATTTTAACAATAAATACAACTTTGTTCTTCCTTTCTGATATATGTAAACTAATGATAAAAGGCCACTTGATAAGGTTACTAAACATTTATTTATTTATTTTGTCGTTCTTAGTAGATATCCTGGCATAACTGTTAAGGGGCATGAAAAGGTGAGGTGAAGTATTTTTTATACGGGTCCACATCCAATTTGGTTCGGACCCGTCTACCCCGGGTCCAATGTCCTA
>JAULBS010132963.1:0-13275 GCA_032355785.1 Symmetromphalus regularis | reverse complement strand
ATACATATGTCAGAATGACCATATGATTGACGTCCAATAGCCGATGATAAGATAAAAATCAATGTGCTCTAGAGGCAACGTTAAATAAAACAAACTTTTTACTTTTTTGGTTCTGATGCCACCTGCCACCCCTTTTCTGCCCCCTTTTTCCTTATTGGTCCCAGGATCTTTTCACCACCCTCAGAGAGGTGATGCTACCCACTTTGGGAATCACTAGTGTCGAGTTTCAGTCAGAACAGCTCTGCCAATTCCAGCGTACTTCACAGAGTAAATTGAATACATGAGAAGATTTCTAACTGGTTATGTCAGACATGGTGTGCTTGTTTCTGCCAGTTTAATTAATTAAGACAGTGTGTGTTTTACACAAGTGCAGCTGTGCTGGATAACTCAGATGTCTTGCTGGATAGATCCACTTTTACAAATCAAATATGTTTTTGTTTGTCTTTATGTTAATCATTGCTTAAAACAGATTTTACTTCAGAGTGAAAGTTAAAGTATTTGTGTCAAGGAAGTCAAAAATGTATTTTTCATTATAGAGTTTTATTTCATTCTGTTTGTTAAAATTATAATCACATTATTAAGATAGAAGTATTTGGATTGTAATTTTAACAGTAAGTCATTAAAGACAGGCAAAAATGGAATTTTATTTTTATTCCATCAACGCCAAAATTTATAAAAAAATAATAATGTTACAAGTTATTTGTATATACATGTAGTGATTTGTTACATAAACTATTATGGCCTCAATACACATATTTAAAATCATATTTTCATTTGAATAATATTACTAACTCTATATTGTGCATGGTTACAGAAACCCATATCTGGTCTCAACATACGCATTTAAAATCATATTTTCATTTAAATAATATTACTAACTCTATATTATGCATTGTTACAGAAACCAATATCTGGTCTCAACACACACATTTAAAATCATATTTTCATTTCAGTAATATTACTAACTCTATATCATGCATCGTTACAGAAACCCATATCTGGTCTCAACATACACATTTAAAATCATATTTTCATTTGAATAATATTACTAACTCTCTATTATGCATGGTTACAGAAACCCATATCTGGTCTCAACACACATTTAAAATCATATTTTCATTTCAATAATATTACTAACTCTATATTATGCATTGTTACAGAAACCCACATCTGGTCTCAACACACACATTTAAAGTCATATTTTCATTTCAATTATATTACTAACTCTATATTATGCATGGTTACAGAAACCCATATCTGGTCTCAACACACATTTAAAATCAATGTTTTCATTTGAATAATATTACTAACTCTATATCATGCATCGTTACAGAAACCCATTTCTGGTCTCAACATACACATTTAAAATCATATTTTCATTTCAATAATATTACTAACTCTATATCATGCATCGTTACAGAAACCCATATCTGGTCTCAACATACACATTTAAAATCAATGTTTTCACACTGATAGTACATGTATTATTAACTTAATCTTCACAGGATCCAGGAAGAAACTGTAGACTAAATTAACTAAAATGCCATAACACTTCTAAATTACAGCTTCTGAGACGGAAGTTTACTGCATGTTAACCAACCAGTTTAGGATGGACCTGATGATATCAGCCACACCTATCTTGGAAAGACATACAGAGGTGATGAAATAACACAGAGGTTTAGATAATAGGGCCGCTTATCACCTCGGATATATGCAAAAGCTTTCTATAACAAGTGTTTATCACGCAGGATTGAACGAAAGTTTTGCAGAAAGTTACTTAAGCCATCTGTATCCCACTGTTCAATTAGCCAGATAGTGATAGTTTGTCTGGAGGCATCAGACTCCCGGACTCTTTCTACAACTTCAACGATAATTTTCACATAACCTTATAATATACTCTGATAAGACCTGCCTTTTTTAGTTCTCGGATTACATATTTTTGAATGAAGATTCCCACAGAAGAAATTTGAAAAAATAAAATAATAATAACTAAAAGATTATTGTTATCAACATGTCTATAATATTCTTATAATTTTTAATTATATTTTTGCACCCAAGTCTTTAGGTTAGACTAACGTCTACTAACCTTGTTACCCTCAATAAATAAAGCATTTATTATTATTATGTCGTTAAATAAAACAAATTTTACTTTATTATTATTATTATTATTGTTATTATTATTATTAGTTATTATTACTATTATTAATTATTCATAGTTATTATTTTTATTATTGTTATTATTATTTGTAGCAGAAGTAGTAATTCTTCTTATTATTACTATTATTAATAATTATTATTACCATTACATGTATTACTATTATTTATTATTATTATTACTAGTTATTATTAATACTATTATTTTATTATTATTGTTATTACTATTATTATTGTTAATATTACAGTATAAAACACATCGATACAACCAAGGCCTTTAAGAAATTAATATTTCTGCAATCCGAATTGTCCATTTTTACATTGTACGAGGACTGCCACTTACAATAGCCATTTTGGAACTTAATAATAACACAAAATGTGTACAATATGCACATATTAGTTACCATTTGTCATGTTTAGTTGTGGGTTGTTTATATTGTAATTTTGGAATTCAAAATAGCTAATGTTTCATGTTAATTGTCATAACACATGAAAAATGACAGAGTAGAAATCTTTTAAATGTATGGCTATATCGGCATCTTTTCTAATTGAAAGATGTTAAATGAGAAAGGCTAAATTACAACTTTAAAATTCAATAGATTTGTTTTATTTACAAACTCAGGTTAGTTTGTTTTCTATTGTTTTTCAAATGATATTCAAGATTAACCTTGGAATCACCTATTTTTGGTTGCTTTCCTCAACTTTACATTATAAAATCTATGTGAATTATGGATTTTTAAAAAAACATTTTATAATTATGTTAATATGCTTAAAGTCACAAATTATCTCAAATTTTTTTGTTAATAAATAATATAATTATTACAAAATAATAAATATTTGGTGAAATAAACATCACATAATTTTGATTTATTGAAAAATTATGGCAATTAAAATTCCCAGATTCCCATAAAAAATTATCCCTGGGCAAGAGCTTTTGACTGTGAGCCCTCTTTGACCCCACCCTGATACCAGATCCTCAGAATCTGCCCATGTAATGCGAAACATCCAGGTGCATCTTACTTGGTAGCTCATAAAGAGTGTTGAAGATCCGGAACCGATTTTCATCCAACTGTACAAACTTGTTTGGATACAGAACATGGATCTCGTGTCTGGAAAGAGAAGAAAAATAACACATACTATAGGAAGACAAGACAATGATTCGTTACAGATGCTGAAGCAAAGGTTTAGATTTGCTGTGATCATGTAACTTCATGATGGTCCTCTTCTGTAAAGAGTTCTCTAGTTCTTTAATCTTCAGATAGAGTACTACCAGTTATGGGTGCAGTGATATGGCCGAAAACTGTATTGTGATATATTGCGATACAGCAAACCCATATTGCAATACATACCACAATACAGTTTGATTAACTACCAAGATGTGATAAAGTCATATTTTGATACTATCATACTAATTACTAAACATAATTCAGGCAGACAGACCTGTACCAATTTCTGAAGAAAAAAGAGAATATACATGTATAGACACAGTAGATTTATATGTTTTAATTAAGTTTAACTTTTATTTTTATAATACTGTCATAGTTATAGGTTTTATAAGATAATTTAGATAGATACTCATTAGGTAGATATATCGTGATACATGAAACCATATCGTGGAATGTATTGAGCTCGGCATATCATTGCACCCCTACCTCCAGTAGTTCACTGAAACATTATTCAACAAGAAAAAACTGTTGGTTTTAGTTAAGTACATACATGTAATTTTAAATTTAGTTTTGCTTAATGACACCACTAGAGCACATTGATTTATTAATCATCAGCTATTGGATATCAAACATTTGGTAATTTTGACACAGTCATGCGTGAGCCTGCCTCCAATGGGTTTTGAACCACTGTCAACAGCTTGAAAGCTTTTAGCAAGAAATCTTAAAATAACAAAAACGATCCTGTGAAAATTAATATTAAAAATTTGTTACATAAAATTTCAGATAAGAAAATTGAACCCTTCAGGATAACATAAAATTTAAGACTTCTGGAATAATTTTAAAATTTAAGACTTCTGGAAATATTTTAAAATTTAATCATTTTGGATAATACTTTAAAATTTGAATATCTGTACCGTGTACAAAATAAAATGTATAATTAACAATCTCCAGACAATAATAACGGTACAGCGGTAATAAAACAAATTTTTTGCCATGTTGTGATAAAACTAAATGATGGCTACAACACACTTCGTTGTTCTTCTAATTACTGGAATTTATCTTCTGCTACTGGCTCTATTCCAATAACCTTATCAACATCCTTTACTTTCTATAACACAGCAACAAGCGGAATTACCACCAGTAAACAAAAACTGCCTAAACCATTCCACCTGATATACGTTATTTCCTCCCCCCAAACCAGAGCACCCCATTGTTTATTTGCCAGTTTGTTTGGCAAATGCCAGAACAAGGACTGGGCCTCTTCATTCCGATCAGAGCCAGTTGTGACGGAGATACGAGGGTTATACCTGCAAAATGGGATGCCACGTGCCAGCGGGGGAAAAAACGTCTGGTGATTTATTAAATGATTATAAGCCTGGAGAGAGTTTGGTAGTCTTCCAGTTCTCGTAAATTATTAATACTACTCGTTGTAGCATGCATAATTATCAAACCCATAGCAAGCTATGTCTTACTTATGCCAAACTCTCCAAGTGTACGATCATTACATATAATCTGACGATAATTGGTGATATATCTCAGGGTACATTTTTAGCTTTTATGTGCATCTTGTTTTCACTGTAAAATAGTTAAATGCAATAAAGTTTATCTTTTCTCGTATGTCCTATGAAAAGATTTAAAATAAATTATTATTATTATTAGTTATTATTATTATTATTAGTTATTATTAATATTATTATTATTAAAGTTATTATTATGATTATTACTATTTTTATTGTTAGTTATTATTACTGTTATTATTATTATTTATTATTAATATTATTAGTTATTATTATTAATTATTATTATTAGTAGTTATTATTATTACTATTATTATTATTATTGTTACGGTAGTATTATTATTATTATTTAAAATACATTTTTTCTTTTATTCTATCACCTTACAATATTAACATTCTGGAACAAATTAATGTCATGAAGAAATTACCGTATCGTGAAATATTTTCCATCTTTAAGAAATGATTGTAAATTGAACAAATTTCAGCATAGTGAAACGACGGTAAAGTGAAATTCTGCTCACCATAAGAAAATTACTGAAAGCAATCCTGGAAATAATTAATTTTACTGTACCTTTCAAAATGTCTGATATAGCATACATTATAGCTAGCCAAAGTAGAAGACAAGGCATTGCAGTGTGTAGCCTGATGGGCCAGTTGGCATGGACCTACGATTTTATGGGGCCTACTCCCCCTGGTATTAAGCACAGATTACAAAAATACTTAGTGAGCAGTCTGAAATGGGGGCCTACATTTCCCATCTGGCCCGGGCCTATTACCAGCTCTACACAGGATGGTAGGCCCACTGACACCAATATATTATCTGTTCTGCCATTAATATCCAAAGTATCTTATAATTACCCACCACACCCCTTACCCACCCTCACCGTGGAGGTCGATCCAGAAGGCCCACTCACTCCAATATATTATCTTTTCTGTCAGTATGTATAAAAATTACCACGAACTGGGATCATGTCCACCTGAGAAGTGGTCGCTCATCGGATCGATCCTTCTTAGTAGACTCATTTTCAATTTGGACTATTTTCCATTCCAACCAGTGGTCCAGAACTGGTTAATCAAAGGCTGTGGTATGTGCTGTCCTGTCTGTGGGAAAGTGCACATAAAAGACCCTTTGCAACTTATCAGAAAGAGTAGCCTATGTGGCAACAGCATGTTTCCTCTAAAGAAATATGTCACAATGACCATATGTATGATGTCCGATAGCCGATAAGATAAAAATCAATGTGCTCTAGAGGGACCGTTAAATAAAACTAACTTTACTTTAATTACCATAAATCAAATGAAATATGAAAAATCTGAAATCATGCTGGAATCTATTTCATCATTAAAGAGAATAACAAAATGAGATGATTGCCTCAAGACTTGATATTTTTACATTAGACAAATACATGGTACCTGCCATGTGGAATCTGAACATCTGGAAATGACCAACTTCTGACACTAACAGCATTGTCTGCACATGAATCCCATCAGGAAATAACATCTGACATATTACCTTTGACCCAAGGAAGTAAAATCTGCATGTCATTCCATGCCTGGAAGACAAATATTGCAGATGATTTTCATACAGATGTATTTATCTTCTGAAAGTTGTAACTGAAAACTAGTCTGATTTTCTTCTACATGTATGTGCCCAAGCCTTATTGGGTATTTTTTGGGGGTGTGTGTCAAATTCTAGCGAAATCCATTTGTATTCTCACAAATTTATGGCATGAGAATGAATAACAATCGAGTTTTCTCTATCCGACAGACAGGATAGCACAAACCAGAGCCTTTAATAAAACAGTTGTGGACAACAGGTCGGTGTAAATAGTGTACACCTGATAACTGAGCCTTTTGAAGCATTCATTCATTCATTCTGTGTTGGAGCTGTTATTACTGAGATTAAAATCACATGCCTCAACTGAGATTTGATCCCAGTACTGAGGAGCTGAGAATCTCATAGCATTAAATAATTTATATTTTTATAATTTTTGATAAATGAACATCCGGTGAGTTCCATTTTGTTTTTTTAATTGTGGACCACTGGCTGGAGGTTATTGTACAGAAAATCTGACATGCTGTTTCTGTAAGTTTGTTTTAGGATTTATTATAATTGATAAAACCCATCAAAAGAAAGCTATTAATAAATTTCTAATCAACATGTAACTACTTTGAAAATAAAAACAAACAACATTCAGTGTTCTCATATTCAATATTAATAAGAAAAAAAATACCAAAAAATATGGAAAATAAAAATCTTAAAAATACAATTAATTTGGAGAAGTCTCTTAATATTGAAGAAAATGGTAACCATACACCAGCAATGATCAAAAAAAATAAAATAATAAAAAATAAAAAAAATATATAAATAATCATAAAATGACATGATTCACGAAGATAAAAGAAAGTTATAAAGACCCACAAAAAAATAAAATAAACCACAAAGTTCCAGCATGTAATCTGAGAACGTTATAAAGACCTTCGAAAAAAAAAGAATTAAAAAACATGAAATGAATCGTAAAATGAAAACATGCAGGTTTGAGAAAGTTATAGAGATCTTCCAAAACAAAACAAAATATAAAAACTAAAATTAAACCCAAAATTACGTGAAGATTTTAAGTTTTATTATCCCAGTGGGCACTCATAACTGGGAAATATTTTTCATAATTTCTCAGTGAGAATTATTATACATTGGTTTAACAAGGCATTTCATTGGATCATTCTGGCCAATAAGCTTGCATGCACTAAATATGACATCTTTATAATTTTTTAAAAAGTGCAAATGACGTCACTAAAACTAAGAAAAGTATGAGATGTCATCCATAGCATTATAGGATAGCATTTCTATAAACTGCTTCGCAATTAGAAAGTTTAAAGAATAGAATGATTATAATTGTCTGGTAAATAAATAGAATATCAAACTTGTTACCATTTATTATCAAATTTATGTCTTTTGTGACATAATTTTCCTTCATCTCTCACTAAAACTTGTGACAAAGAAAAATTATTTCACTCGGGACATAAATTAGATAATAAATGGCAACTTGTTTAATATCCTCTACACAAAGATAAAAAATAAAAACAATAATAATAAATAAATAAAATAAAATTTAAAAAAATATATAAATGGCTACTCCTTTAATATCCTCTATATAAAGCTAAAAACCAAAAATAAAATAAATTTTTTAAAATAATAATATAAAAAATAAAAAAATTGATCACTAAATGATGATAACATACATTTGAATATTTTTTTTATTATTATGACCTTGAAAAACTAAGCTTTCATTTTTCCACTTTAATGCTTTATTAGACGTGACGATGAAACAATTTTCATCCGAGCCTGGATACCATACTAGACTGGTTTTTTACTCTACATCTGCTTCTACATCACAGCTGAACAACACCTGAGAAGACGAACTGCCACTGAATTAAGGATAAGATTGCACTTGAAGGATTTCCCATCACTCATTTGAAAGACTCAAATCAATTGTTAAGCAACTCGGCACAATTATTTACCACGATGTCACGTACAGTCGATCAACAGAACAAGTAATTATACTAACTGTGGATAAACTAATAAATAGAAATTCCTAGCTGTAATAATGGATTTCTTAAAAAGAAATTCTGTATAATATTCAAGATTAAAACGGTGGTGTCAATCCTGGAGGGGACACAACCCCACTTTTAGGACTGGGGGGATGCCGATATAATTACCCCCCAACATTTCGCTTAAAAAAAAATTAGAATTAAAATGTCTAAATAATAATCTTTTCCAGTATTTCTCTTTATGATATTGAATTAGGGGTGGGGGTGCATGTCTCCACTACCCAGGACCCAATTACATTTTGGGCTATTTTCCATTCCAACCAGTGGTCCACAACTGGTTAATCAAAAGCTGTGGTATGTGATGTCCTGTCTGTGGAACAATGCATATAAAAGACCCCTAGCTACTTATCAGAAAAGAATAGCCTATGTGGTGGCAGCAGGTTTACTTTAAATAAATATGTCAGAATGACCATATGATTGACGTCCAATAGCCGATGGTAAGTTAAAAATTAATGTGCTCTAGAGGCTCTGTTAAATAAAAGAAATTTAACTTTTGCCTCCACCCCAGCCCCTGGCTTCGTCCCCTACACTTCCAGGAAGCGACTGTTGTCCTGGGATTAAAATAAAATAGTTTTTAAAATACTGCGTGCAAAAACAATGAAACTCTTGAATTAATGAAAAATGAGTCCCAATAGAAAAAAATCCATTATAAAAATCCAGTTTTTGTTTATAATGAAGAAACATTAAGTTTGTTTGATCACAACACAGATATTAAAAATGATGGTTTTAATGTAAAGAAAATGATTAAATGCATCAAGAGGTAACTGTGATGATTTTAACTTTTACCATCTAAAACGCTCCAAAAATGCCAAATTGAATTTTCTTACTAAATATTGTAGTAAAATATCTTAGAATATTTTATATTTTGTTTTATTACCCAAGTGGACACTCATCTGAGAAATATTTTCTCAGTAAGAAATATTATACAAGACATTTCATTGGGTCAGTCTCGCCGTTATGCCCAATATGCTTGTCTGTACTAAATATGACATGATTATAATTTTATAAAAATGCAAATGACCTCACTAAAACTAGAAAAAGTGCAATGTAATGTAATCAATAGCATTTCTCTAAACTGTTGCACAATTAGAAAGTTTAAAGAATAGAATGATTATAATTGTCTGGGGTAATAAATAGAATATCAAACTTGTTAGCATTTATTATCAAATTTATGTCCCTTGAAAATAAATTCATGAGGGATATAAATTTGATAATGAATGGCAACTTGTTTAATATCCTTTATATATTCATACCAAAATAACTTTATAAGATTAATAAATACATCATGCAAGAACTTTATTGTAGGTATAACACAAAACAGACAATAAGGCCCAATGTCTCGCTGACTGTTCAGCCATGATCTACAGTTCAACCCATTCTTTTAACATGTGTGGACACAGTTTGAACTAAGAATTGAGTTTGAAATGGTGACAAGAAATCGGCCCTAAGAGCTGTTAGAAATAAACCATACAGAATACATAAACATGGAATTTTAAATAATTGTTTGTCAGTGACACCCCAGTAGATTTGTCAATCAGAAACCATATGCACTATCCCACAGACAGGATAGCACAAACCACAGCCTTTAATAAAACAGTTGTGGACAACAGGTCGGTGTAAATAGTGTACACCTGACAACTAAGCCTTCTGAAGCATTCAATCTGTGTTAGAGCTGTTATTACTGAGATTAAAATAACATGCCTCAACTGAGATTTGATCCCAGTACCTACTAGCCAAGAGTCTGACAGCATTAAATAATTGATGTATTTATAATTTTTGATAAATGAACATCCGATGAGTTCCACTTGACCCAGCCTGGACAGATAATGAGAACAATAATGTGGTGCATACAGCGTGAGAGTTATCTGTTCTTGATACTGTTATCACCTGCACAAACATTAACTGTCTGCTATTTAGTATCTGACATGGACACAAGAAAGGTTTGGTTTGTATTTTGTTGTGATATATGGGCTGTATCGCACACTGCACACCTGACACCCACTGTCAAATACTGACCATAGATAAGTAACCATGAATACCATATGGAGAATAGTTTTTTAGTTATTTATTATGAAACTACCAGAGCACATTGATTTATAAATCATTGGATATTGGATGTCAAACATTGGTAATTTTGATGTAATCTATATGTGAAAATGTTATCCAGCCTCCGATGACTTTTGAACCACTGTTTTTGGGGGGTTGGGGTGGAGTGGGGTGGGAAGGGGTGGGGTTTGGTTTGTTTAATGACACCACTACAACACATTTATCTGTTATTCATTACCTATTGGATGTCGAACATTTTGTAATTTTGACACATGGTCAAGTGTGAGCCAGCCTCCAACGGGTTTTGAACCAATGTCTTCAGCCTGAGAGTCTGATGTTCTTCCATTGAAGCATTTAGGTTCAAACTGAACCACTGTCTTCAGCTTGAGATTCCAATGTCCTATCAATGGACCATTAACGGTCACCCCATATGGAGAAATGGAAGTTTGATGCCAAATACACCGTGAAATTTTAATTTTTTTAGTCTGCAGCCAAAAAAAGTGCCGCAGAGAATGAAAAACTCTGCAGCAATCTCCATGGCATTGCCGATTGCCATAGTCAATTTCAGGTGATGGTGATGTAACTATGGTCATACTGAGATAACATACAGAAAGAACTGATTGGCACATTTATCTGTTATTCATTACCTATTGGATGTAGAACATTTTGTAATTTTGTAAAAAGTGTGGGCCAACCTCCAACGGGTTTTGAACCACTGTCTTCAGCTTGAGAGTCTTTTAACAATGGTCATACTGAGGTAACGTATGAAAAGAACCGATTGGCAGCACGCAGGTGTTGTCGAATATTTTCTGATCAGGGAACAGAGCTAGTGAAGTAGACGAGAGTGCTGTCAGTCTAGCTACCGCTACATCCTCCTGACTCCCACAAACAAAACACTTGACTATTGAGTGCACTTACCTGGTTCCCAGGATAGTTGGTACTCGCACAAGCATGAGACCCATCATTTCTAAACCCCAAATATCCCAACCACTTAATTGTAAGTGGGGCATGAACGTGATTTAGATATGCATGTGTTATGAATTTAAGGCAATTTACCTGCAAACAAGTATTTAAAAAAGACAAAAATATATTCCAATTTCTGGTCAATTTTTGATAAGATTGTTTTATGCATACTACATGTATTTCCCCAAAAAACATGTATTTTTTTTTATGTCAAGTAGATATGTTAACTGTTACATAATTGTTAACAAGGCCTAAATAAAGTCAATTTGAAGACTATGTATTAAAATTAACAAATCTTTTACATCTAATAGCCGGTAATTAATAAATTAATGTGGTATAGTGAAAAAAAAAAAAAAAAAAAAAAAATATATATAAAAAAAAAAAATAATAATAAAAAAAAATAATAAAAAAATAATTTTTAAAAATGAAAGAAAAAAAAGAAAGATAAAATAAAAAAAGATAAAGAAGAGAAAAAGAAAAAAAAAAATTGAAGAAAAAAGAAAAGAAAAAAAAGAAAAGAAAAAAAAGTGACCTTTTTTTATGAGTTCGTTTAATGAATCCACCAAAACAAAAACATTTTTTTAGATCCATAAACCGTCATAAAAAACAAAAAGCCTAATAGCTCGGTGTTCTCATGGTGTAATTCTAACACATAACTAACCCATTCCCAGATGTCAAACTGCCAGTTTCCCAGTGCAAACAGTGTCATTGTAATCAAGCTTTCTTCACATTTCATCACACCTTCTAGAGATTTCTTTCACATCAAAGTGTACGAGGAAACAAAATGTGAGCATCTCAAGAATGTGGTGCACGTGCTGAGCAATGTTGTGGGTTTTTTGATAAACGACAAAGTGTAATAAATCAGATGCTGATTTAGGAAGTAGCATTATGACATACAGAAGTATAAAGTAAAGTTTGTTTTATTTAACGATGCAACTACAGCACATCTTATCATCGGCTACTGGATCTCAATCATGTGCTTATTCTGACATATTTATTTTGAGGAATCCCGCTGTTGCCACATAGGCTACTCTTTCTGATAAGCAGCAAAGCATCTTTTATATGCATTGTCCCACAGACTGGACAGCACATACCACAGCCTTAGATGAACCATTTGTGGTCCAACATATAGAAGAGAACTGTGGGTTTTTTTTTTGGATAACTGACAAAGTGTGATAAATCGGAACGGGACGTACATGTAGCTCAAATGGTAGAGTGTCTGCCTGTGAATCGGTTGGTCGTCGGATCAATCCTTCTCAGTGGACCCATTTGCAAATAGGGCTATTTTCTGTTCCAACCTTTGGTCCACAACTGGTTCATCAAAGGCCGTGGTGTGTGCTGTCCTGTCTGTGGGAAAGTGCATACATGTATATAAAAGATCCCTTGCTGCTTATTGGAAAGAGTAGCCTATGTGACGGTTGCGGTGTTCCTCTAAAGACAACCAGTCACAGAATACCATGTGTCAGACACCTAATAGCTGCTGAATAAACAATGTACTGGGGTGTCGTTAAACAATCATTTCCTGAACAGTCAATTGATGCCATTTTATTTTATGTACTAGGGTACAACGATATGGCCAAAACCATATTACGATATATTGCGATACAGCAAAGCCATATTGCAATACATACTGCTATACAGTTTGATTAATTACAAAACCATATTGAGATATATTGCGATACAGCAAAGCCATATTGCAATACATACTGCTATACAGTTTGATTAATTACAAAACCGTATTGCGATATATTGCGATACAGCAAAGCCATATTGCAATACATACTGCTATACAGTTTGATTAATTACAAAACCGTATTGCG
>JAULBS010132952.1:0-13276 GCA_032355785.1 Symmetromphalus regularis | reverse complement strand
CGTCAGTAATGAATTTCAATCATAAAAAAAGGTCCCCTCTAAAAAACGCACGGGCTCTGGTATTATGACTGGACTATAAACACCAAATTCTTTTAAAATAAGGACTTTCATTGGATTTTTTAAAGGGAATGTAAGAGGGCCAGAGGCGCAATTTTATCTTTGTATTCTTTTAATGATATTCACATGGTGAGAAGCAACCTATATTCAAATTACAAATTTCTAGGATGCTAGGCAGGAAAATGAATCGGCAACCAACGAGCCTACTACAGGTGCTATATCTGTGTCCAGATCAATATCCACTGGTCCACCCACTATCATGACAGCTGTTGACAAGCAGAAATCAGAACCTTCAAGTCCTGCACACTCTGTGATACAAGACAGTCAGAGATCCAAGTCCGACACTAGAGAACACTCTACACCACTTCCCATTGGTGCTGGAAATGTCACCAAAATACCAGGTCCACAATAATTTTCATTTTAGTTGCTAATTGGTGTGGGAAATTGATAAAGAAACAGAATTTGAAAATTGGTAGAATTTATGCTCTTGTCTCTCATATTTAATTAAAATCACTGGAATTGGAATGCACAGACATAAAATTGAAACCATACCAAGTTTATTTTGTTGTTTTCTTATACTATATTTCCACTTTTGGATGGCACTCGAGATTATTTAATTGATTTTTTTGTGTTTTAGATGGGGATTGCCCTTTCCTCCTACTAAGCCAAGTGAGTTTAATTTTTTTATAAATTCACATTCATATAACAAACCTACAATAGCAAACATTTAATTTGCACAAGTCCATTAACTTTATAAAGTCCACATTAACTAATATATATGTGTATTAAGTTTCTTATTCATATTATATATTATATGAATAAGAAACTTCTGTTTACAACATTGTTTATAATATATATTTTGCTTCAACAGGAAGAGTATGGGGAGCACCATTCTGCCATATCATACTGTAAATTCAGTATGTCCGGACAGTACATTTCCAGTTTGGATATTGATGGTATCGTCAAGTAAGTTCGTTTCTGTACAGTAGTCTTTTACATTACTGGGTACTAATCGGTGATTTTTGTCAACATGTTCCATCCTGTGGTTCACTGTTGGTGTACCAAAGGTTATGGTATATGATGTCCTGTCTGTGGGAAGGTACTTAGAAAAGAGCCCTTGTTGATAATGGGAAAGTGTAGCCTATGTTGCCGAAGCAGGTTTCTTAAGTAAACCATGCATCATAAATACCATTACCAGTAGTCTGACACCTAACAACCACTGATTTATCAGGGTATTGGGGTGTCATTAAACAAACAATCCTTTCTTTTTTTAATTTTCAATTTTTTCATCAATCAGTCACGATTTCATCAAACTGTACCTGAAGTCGTTTGGATTCACTCAACTTTGCGATAGGAATCCAAAACCATTTTAATCATGGATTTTTTTTTATGATCTGTTAAGTGACTGATTAATTCAGAAATGTTTACTAGTAAATAATATTTATAATAATTATCTGGTTCTGAAAATTATATTTTTCTAATAGTCTGAATATTGGATGTCAGACTTGATGTTTGTTTTAAATTGATGTTAACTGGAATTGAATAGGATTCAGATGATTTTCATTTACAAGAACATTACTGGAATAAAAAAAACAAGTCTTGCCATTTAAAAAAAAAAAGATATATCATTTAATTGCTCCATATGAAGACTGTTATATTTTATGTCTTTAAGACGTTGTGAAAAGCAGTTTGATGATACAGGAAATAATCATCAGCATTTTTTTTTTCAGAGTATGGACCTGGAGTCCGCAGCCTGTTACTACGGCTACTGTCATGTCCAAGTCTGCTTTCCTATCTCTTGATTGGGCCAGCAAGTCTGACAGATGGGTACAGATCTTCATTTAACATTTTACTTAAAATGGCCAGCGGAAAACAACTTCTATTTATGGTCTACATGCATATAAATTAAAAGCTATAACCTTTCACAGTAGTTTTTTTATTATATATATAAAAAAAATATCTCCTCTATAAAATCTTTTTTTATCTGTATATAATGTTGTCATACAAATATTAAATATGCGGAATTTAGTATATCATGTTGTTGTTTGAATTAGATGTTTTACAACCGTTTTATTTAGCTAGAATTATTTTTTAATTTTTCTTTTATATGCCAAAAAACCCTAAGAAGAAACAAATAATTATAGATTTTAACTCCGATCAATGCTATAAAAACGCTTGTGTCAAGTAATAATAAATGTCGATATTTACTTGATTTTATTCACGTTTTGGCAAAAACTTTTACTTAAAAAGCCCATCGCTTCTTACAAATTTTAGATAAAAAAATTAGTAACAACTAACATGCGCGGCCATGAACTTCACATTCTGATAACCAGTGTATTTTTTTGTTTTTACCATAATAAAAAGAAAAATAATAATTTTCAGTCATTTCTTCATCAATGCCATAAAAACTCTTTTGTCAAGTAATAATAAATGTCAATATTTACTTGCTTTTATTCACCTTTTGGCAAAAACGTTTACTTAAAACACCCATTGCTTCTTACAAACTTTTGATAAAACAACTGCGAAATTGTAGTAAAGCATGTTCGCTCATTAAATGACCGTGAACTTCACATTCTGATAACTGGCGAAATGTTTTCTACTTACCACAATAAAACGAAAAATAATATGTTTGTTTTATAATCTCTGAAAGTGATATCAAAGACCTGACGGTGTTACTTTTAACATACTTTATTGTTTTGATTACACCTTGCAGCACCCCGAAGAAACAATAATAAACACACAGCCGTACTATTTCAGGATTCAGTATTCATTTCACTGATGTTGTAAGATAATTTCTTGCAAAAAAACATCACCAACAATGACAGTCCATCAAATAAAAGAAACGGTCTGATAAAAATTACGCTCTGGACCAGAACATTAAAAAAGTGGGACCGACAAACTATAGTCTGTTTGCGCTACTTGGAACAAGACAAATAAAAAAACAAAATATATAACTTACCTCATTAATGTTGATATTTTTCAAAACCAAAAAAAATGTTTTTATGTTGATTGCTGTGTCCATTCATTCTGTATTGTTTGAATGCTAGTCAAAAGTACTTTTTCTGAAATTCTTAGTGGGCTTATTTTGAGTGCCATGTTGGAATTTCTGCAGACAATAGACAAATCCATATAAAAATGAGGGTGTTAGGTAATAATTTGTATTTATCTATTTTTATGGTATGCGGTTATTATTTCATAAATATATTTATCATAATTAATATCAATGTCATATTTGCAAAGATTGATTTATTAAAGCAAAATCCAGTCATGAATATTTACGAAAATGATATTAAATTCAAGTTCAGTACACTCTGATGTCCTGGGAACATTTACGAACAATTTCCAATTGGCCGAGTTATTCTGAATTACCCGAGTAATAGCGATGGCGAGTTCGGGTAGAGTGACATAGCAGCACGTGATGTTTGGCGCTCATGTTTTGGAAGGTGAATTTGAAGTGATTTGCTGTTTAACATGTGAGTAATTATGGTTGTATTGTATTTGTAACACCTTCAAACCAAATGATAAGAATAAAAATCAAAATGCACACAAAGTGAAAAGCAACCCCATTTGTGTCTAAAACGTACCCATACCAAAACATCTCAGACTCAGTGTTAACTGTTGTGGTGTTTTCGGAATAATGAATATTTGGAATAGCCTACCACATACATACCTGCATCAAATGAATGTATACAATTTTTAACATACTGGTGCTTGATTAAGGAGCACAGGTCCATGGGAGGTATAGTGAGATACAGGTGGGGTGTATATGGGTTCCCTCTCCCAAAATTTATCGTACAAGTAAAGAGTCTGACACCCCCTCCATCTTCATTTTTAATTCTTTTTTATCTTCTTTATTTAAGTGAGTCAAATTTATGCCAGTTATAGGAATTTACCCTCTATCTTCTTATATTTAAATATTTATTTGTTTAATTATAATTGTGTACTGAAGTGGTTTTATTCTGTCAATGATATGCCACAAATAATGCATATTAATTTTAAAAGAATGGGACATAAGAAAAATCCCACTATTTTCATGAAGTAACAACACATGATCAATATATAAAATACATTTTGACTTCTTATTGATGTTTTTAAGGTCAGTGAATGTTCAAATAACTCTTTTAATTTTGAAACAGGTCATTTAGTTTGTCAATAATTAACTATTATTAAGCATCATAATATATGAAGATCTTCAAAATCAGTGAAAGTTTAATACTATGAGTATGAAAAGTCACCATTTTCATGAAATCTTGGTTTTAAAAAAATATCAACCTGATTTGGGCTTCCTTATCAATGCTTTTAAATGTAGAGAATCAAATAGAACATTCATTTTTGAAATATATATGAGTGAAATCATAGGTGAACACCTATAGTCTGTATACGCTACCTGGAATAACATTTGCCAAATTATTTATAAAAATGTAAAAAATTAGTCATCTTTTTTCTACACTTAAATGGCTATTATTAAAAGAAATTATTTTGCCAGATTACATTAAAATTTGCCAAATGATTTTAAAATTTGCCATTGGCAAATTTGGCAAGTAGCAGAACAAGCACTCACATTTTCAATAATTTATGAAATTGAATAATTATAAAGAAAACGAAATTTATATTTCTCACATTATTTTCAATAATTCATGAAACTGAATAATGATAAATAAAATAAAATTTATATTTTTCAACAGAGTTACAATATTAATTTTAAAAATCCTCATGTTTTTAATTTACATAATGAAAAATTAAGTTACTAATGTTACATTCATGATTCAGCAACATTTAAAATGCAGTATAAATACATTAAGATCAACACTGTACAGATCACTAAAATTTCACAATGATTGTTTTACAGTAATCAAGTTATATAAAACATAAATAGGTAAAAATAATTTTCTTTTATTATTTAAGGGAGGACATGAACAAGGAATAATAAAGTTCACAGTTTGTCACAGAAAAGGATAAGTACAATTGTTCAAATTACTATTAAAAATTAATAACTTTATTATGCAAGCCAATATTGAACGTAAGTGCCCATCTGTATTCCATCTAAGTGTCCCGTCTGTATTCCATCTAAGTGTCCCGTCTGTATTACATTTACGTGTCTCGTCTATATTACATCTGGGTGTCTCGTCTATATTACATCTAAGTGTCCCGTCAGATCAATTCTAATAAGTAATTTGATATAAAGTTAGTTTATAATTATTTTTGTTAAGTACTACATTTAATTAATGTTTCATTTCACGTTCATTTTAAGCATGGTTAAAAATACATTTCCTTGTTAATGAGTAATGAGAAATGTAATGTTTGCATATCAATGGTTTGGAGCACCATTGCGATATGTCACAAATTTGCAAAATGGAGATTTTCAGCCAAAGTTACATTTTTTATAACGCTCTTTCTTCTGAGCACACTTGTAATGTCCTGAAGCTCCCTTCTTATCAAAACAGACGTTTTAAATTTGCAATATGTCCATCAAGACTCATGCAAATCTTAAAATGCTATTTTCTCAAAAGTACTGAAATGGACATGAAGTAATTGTGCTCCAAACCCTTGATATATAGTAATTATGGATTTTTATATAGACATTAGGATCAGGCTTTAAAAAAAAAATTGGATACATAGCTTTTAACAAATTTAAAATAAGGTGATAATCACCCACCCACGCACTCATTTATTGTTTACATAATTGAATTATTACCCATTGGATGTCATTGAATATTAATTACAGGCCATAGGATTCAAATTTCATGGGAAACACTTTTTTTGGTTGCATGCTTTTGGATCATGGGAATGCATTGGGAACTGTTTTTTGTTAATCCAAAATAATCCAGAAGTGATATGAAATGGGAAAGGAAATTTCAGTTAATTTGACAACGGTACCGGCATGATACCAGCACCGATCATTACCGTGAAATGCTATGGCCTGAATTAGTCTACCCCTTTCAAAATGTTATGACAATGAGGGCAGCAGAAATTACTTACATGTGATCCAAGAACATTACCACAACAAAGGTCATGAACCCACCTGTCACAGAAGTCACAGTACTGGAATTCTTGACATTATTTGAGTTTGTTGGTGGATCACTGCCAGAACAAATGGAACAGAGCTGATTATTGTTGTCTTCATCATCACTGTCTACATGCAAATTGTCATTGTCTTGTGTCCTGCCATTCCATGTTGTCAGACCAATTATCATCTTCAGTGAAATCAGTCATTATCTTGAAGGTCAACTATAATCGGATCAACCTCACACTCTTGCACACCAACTATCTTCCACATTACTTCCTCCACTTTCTCAATCAAATGCTCCTCACATTTAGCCCAAGTTTCTTTCGTTGTCATAGACTTGGCCTTCAAGTATAACTCTTTGACATCCTTCAGTTTGAAAGTGCAATTATTCATGGCCACAAACTTTTTCTCTTGTCCCCTAATCCAATTGAGCTCACAATGGCATGGAGGTAAGCGAAGAACATTGTAACCATGCTCAACTGCAATGGTGTCCACAATGTATTTCACTTGAGGTTTATTCAGTCTAACAACATGCAATAAATCTTCTTTTGTTCGATTCTTATCATATTTTATCCCTTGTCTGTCTAGCCAGCATTGTATGTCATATTTTCTGCTTGCAGTTGTTGGCACCTTACTATCATCAGTTTTCTGAGAATGATAAGGAGCATTATCCATGACAACCACACTAGCTGGAGGCAGACGTGGGATCAAAGTTTCTTTAAACCACTCTACAAAAACCTTTCCATTCATTTCATCATGGTAATCATTGCTATTTGTTTAACTTGAACAAATTAATTCAACATTGGGAATAAATCCCAACTGGGAAGAACCAGCATCCCTTTTCACTTGGGATGTATTTCCCACACTCCTTACAAGGAGGAATGACAGAAACTAAGCTTGAAGGTCGGTTCTCTGTCCATTCACCCTGGTAACAGTGATGAGAGTTGACCCATGTCTCGTCAAGATAAACTATATGTCGTCCGTCTTGTCTGTAGTCTCTAATTTTTCTAAGGTAATTATGTCTTGTCGCAATTATTGTTTGTGTCTCCCTTTGAAACCTTTTTTAAAATCCATTTTTGTAGAATCTGAAAATAACCAAAAAAATATTAAAATAGTGATACATACAAATTTTTATCAGTCTTTGGCAGTACAGGCCTGCACAAATTGCATGACGATCGTTTATTTCGTGCATCAGTTAAGCAAATTTATTTTGCATAAACGATTTACCGTTCATGTAAAATTTTCTAAATAAAGTTTCTATATTATCTTTTCTTGGATTACAAACAACACTACTGATTTCCGACATGTATAATTATAAGTACATGTAACAGAAATTACAAAATTACAGTTCCTTTTTACTTCAAAGTGACAAATTCAAAATGACAGTTGTTTTATTTATTAATACTAATTTTAAAGTTTTTTTTTTTTTTTTTTAAATTGGTTATGCAAATGAAAATAGGTTATGCAAAATGTTTTTGCATAACCTAATTTCTGGTTATGCTGTAACAGTGTTTTTGAATTTGTGCAGGCCTGCAAAGATTTATTTATTAAAGCAAAAACCACAAACGTTATATGAATATTACCAGGAATGACCGAGATGTTTGAATGTTGTTCAAAATGGGTAGTTGCCCAACTTTGTAATGAACTTGTCTGTCTTCTTTATTTTCATTGTGAAAAATGTTTGTGTTTTAGTCACTTTTACAGTGTGTTTAACAATGGGTATTATTTAACAAAGTAATGAAACAAACTGGAACATAGGATGTTTTAGCCATTTCCAAAACTGTAGTCCTTTTTCACCTAGCATCATGCAAACTAAAATAATCAACAAATATCCATGTTCCAAGTAGAGTAAACAGATTATTGTATCATTTAAAATTAACTTAATTTATATTGTTGCTGTAAAAATCTTACTTGAATCCAATAATTTGGAGTGATTTGTAGTGTTGACCTTCTTACATGTATGTGTATATCACATCCTTCAAGTATTTATTCAATCTGGATATGGTTACAGATTTTCCAATGCATGACATTTTTTTTTAGTGGTTACTTTTCTTTCAAATTACTGCAATTAAGATACATAATGAAAGTGATAAGTATTTGGACTCTATGTTAATGCTCTTCTGTTTACCTGGAAGAAGTGGTTTTGGGCGAAGGACAACTGAATTAATGCAACAAATTGTATTCCATATAAAAATGCATTTTTACATAATTTCTTTTAATATATAATTACAGTAATAAACCTAATTATAGTAATGAAATACAAATAAGCAATATCCGTGATGACAATTTAAAAAAAAAACATTAAACATTGGTGTATCTCAGATTTTTAACTATGTGAAAAGGATTTATGTTTTTTTGTTTTTGTATTTATTTAGATTTGCATCCATGAAAAATAAGAACAAATAATTTCAGCACCATTACTCATTTTAAGGTGAGGAGAGACTGGGTTTCTCAAAAGTATTCCATTTGATGCATTTTATAATTAAACTATGCATCTATATTGTACATTGCATACAAAACCTATGTTTTATTTTGTGTGTGATACACTTAATGTTGAACAAAAGAGAACTATTTAGCCATTCTCTGGCATATAAAAATTAAATTTGCATTTGCAACTTGGTGACTGTCAGATTATTTTACTTTAATATGTAAACAAAACTGGACATTGGAAAACATGGTGGACCAGTATCAATGTATGTTTTATAAAATGTTTTTTATCAGTAGTTTGTTTGAAAAATAAAAGTTTGAGACAAATTATAATATATCAAAGTATGAATAACGATAACTATGTGTGTGAGTATAGTCTATATGTATATGGACATAAATTGTTTATATATGAATGTACATGCAATGTAGTTAACTAACCATTTTTTTGTACATTTCATGTACTTTTCTTTTAATTATATCAAGATCAAAACTGTCCATTGATGTTTTCCTTGATTGCCTTTCATTTGTGGTCTTAACATCTTTCTCCTTTAGAAGATGTCTATCTTTTAAAAGAAAATGCAGTCATGTACACATACTTGTCGAATGATTTAGGTAATAAAAGTGTTATTTCAAACATTTCATTGCATTATAATTGGAAAGGTTATTTTAACTGTTATGCAAATAACTTATTTTGGTTATTTTAAAATTAATGTTTGTATTATGTTACAGATTAACAGTAAGTATCTCATTAGTTATTGTAGTTAATAGTGTTTCTGAATGTCAGATTATACAGTGACTGTAGTCATTGTGATTGTAATGTATGCTACTCATTATTCATGGGGACTAACGGTTTTATTTTTCAGGTCACTAAGTCAGGTTATCCTGTACTGGAAGGAAGGACAGAATAAAAAAAATAAAAATTAATGTTAACAATTTACTTTGGTATTAATATTATATTGAAAATTGCAGTCATGTCATGGACATACATTTGTGAACAGAAATGGATTAAATTTATTGTAATACCTGGTCTTAAATGTTGTTAAAGATATTGGGTCAATATACCAAGAAGAAATTATGTATTTTGTTGTAAGAAATTAATAAACATCGTAATGGACAGATCTATGTAATTTGTTATTCCTAGTTTTTCTTTACTTGCTTAATTTAAAGCCACAGAATTAATAAATAAAATGTGATAGTCAATGGGAATAGAAATTATATAACAAACTGATTTTGTTTTTAAATGGTTGGAAGAAATCAAGAACTGAAATTGTCTATTAATTGTTCATGATGGTTGTAGGTTTCATAACTGTTGTAAAAGGGTCGTTGGAATGAAATTCATATGGGGGAGGGCCTCTCCTGTTTTTTTAATATCACAATTTGCCGGTGAATACTTTAACAATGAATAATGTATTTATGGTAATTATTGGAGGGTGGTGGAGCTGCAGCACCCCACCCCTGCTCCAATGCCTATGTGTAATGATATCGTGTAAGACTGTTAAGTCCATAAAAATGAGTACCCTGCCAATATTAATATATATTTCTGTAGTAGTATTTTATCATATTTGCAATGGCCATTAAAAAAATATATCCTAAAAGCAAACGCTGGATACAAACAATTTGGAATGGATTGGGGGTAAAAATATTTTAAGGATTTGTATAATTGAATGGGTTTGGAGTTGTTAAATATGGCTTTGGTCATAGGATAAAACACCCTCAGTGCAGCACCGGTCGGTTTGTGTATTGTTAAACATCAAATGCTTTTAAGTAGAATATATATATATATAATATACATGTATTTATATTTCATGTGTTTGTAGTTGCTTGTATCAAATGAGTTGATGTTAACAAATAAAATTATTGAAAATATTGTGAAAAGTTTCTCTATATTACTGGTAATGGAGGGACAGGTTTTTAATTAGTTATAGTGAATAAATTAAAGTGATTAAAAATAATCCCAAATCATTTCATGATCATTATTGATAAATAATTTTTTTATATATTTGCTCTAGTATTATTTTTAAACATGTTTTTTGTTAATGCAGAGACATTAGATGAAAGGACATAGTATATTTTAACCGTTTACCACTAATTATTTATAATTATTAACAGTGAAAAATGTAGTTACCTGTGTAAAGATAGGTATGCAGTGCTGTTTAAACCTAACAAAGTTTTTATGTTTATATTTTTGACATTTGTTGCACTGTTGAGCGTTAAAAAAAGGATATATTTGTAATTTCAACCAATAAAACAGGATATGCTAACAGTAGAAACTTTTAATGTCTTGGTTTATTTTTAAAATGTACAAAGTTCTACAAACTATAACAAAGTTTTTTTAAACATATCACTTTGAATGAAAAAGTTGCATTTTCCCCCCAAATGTTGCCTATTGCTTTATCTTGCTGTTATACATAATTATTTTAAAGAAAATATTTTCAACTTTTATGACATTTTAAACTGACATAATTATAAATGTTTTGGGGTTGGTGGGTGTGTGGGGAGTGAGGCAGGCTAAATAGGGGAACAGTTTGAAAGGCATCTACAACGTAATAAATGAAAATATTGCTTAAACATTTTGTTTTTGTTACAGATTATTGGGGGGAGGGCACCCGAAAAAGTGCCTGTTCTTTGCACTGTTTTTCTTTATAATTATATGGCAAACATTTATTATATATTAACAAAATACTATGATAGTGTAAAATAGTAAATGTATATTGCTTATAATACAACAAAATGTCATCCAAATTGCTACTCGGTGTAGTCATTTCGTACCATAGTTTATGGTCATTTGCAGAACAAAATTGAGATTTTGGCTGGAGATTGTGAAACGTGTTATTCAAGTATAATAAATATGATTTCAGTATTCATAGTATTATGTTTAACTTTTGCAGAGCTTCATTAAATAAGTATGTTACAGTTAATGTACAAAAACTATTCAGGTAATTGTAAGGGGGTCAGGTGTGAAGCATTGGTTGATTTTCTATGGAATGACCCAGTAGGCCTATCTATAATTGATCTGTCAGTGTATATATATATATATATATATATATTAAGACTGGTAAAATTGGGTACTAAATTACTATGGTACGAATTGACTGGATACCGTTGTAATACTGGTATAACAATTGCCGTATAAAATGTAAAATAAAATCAGCATGTTTATATAATTTATATATTCAATATTTTAATAAAATGCTTACCTTTTTTCTTGTTAGTCCCGTAGCCAGTTGTAGCCTATGTAGTGGTTTATTCATTTTAAATTGATGTCCAATGGTCTTTTCTTTAAAAAAAAAAAAAAAACCGTTCGAGATTCTTTATTACGCTTGTAACCGACATTTTTTAGTTTAAAGTACGGCAGTTGCTATGAACGCGATACGAATCTTATCGGAAATTACCGAGATCTTCCGAATGTTAAATTTATTAGAGTTGCCCCACTTTGTAATCAACTCGTCTGCCATCTTTATTTTCTGATCTGAATTATCTTCGTATGTAACACAGGGTTGAATGAGTAATATTTTTAATTATTATTAAAAAAAATAAAGAATTTTTTTGGAACATAGGACTTTTTTGCTCTTTCCAAAACACTAATCCTTTTTCGCCTAGGTTCACGCAAACTAAAGTAATCGACACAAACCCATGTTCCAAGTAGCGTACAGACTATAGACAAAAAATAGGACATTTTTTGTTTTCGAAAAATATCAACATTAATGAGGTAAGTTATATATTTTGTTTTTTATTCGTCAAAAACCATGTTCCAAGTAACGCAAACAGACTATAGTAAATATATCACCGTTGATTTGGTTTTTTCAAAAAAAAAAAAAAAAAAAAAAAAAAAGGGGGGATTTTATGCGTGGCCGAAATAAAATCGTTTTAAATGATGGTTAATCATTGATTAATTGCACTAATACTTCATTACTATAGACCATGATAACCAGCAGATTATGTAGCAGATCATAAACTGTTATTTGGTATATAATACTTGACCCGTACACGTAGGGGTTATGATTTTTAATAACTTAAAACATTGCAGCTGATTTGCATACGAAAAAAATATTTACGAAATATTTTCTACCTCACTATGTGTAGATAAACTTACCCAGGGAAGAAATAACCAAGATACATTTACAAATTGTTGACATTCTTCGTTTCTTGAAAGTTCCTTCGTAATAATGGCCGTTCGCGTCTGATTCAAAACACTGTATGACGTAATGTAACATTTATGATACGCAATTATAGTGTGCGACGTCATGTGAGGGAAGACGGAACTATTAAAGGCATACTCTCACGGATCCCTGACCCTAATTAATTTGCAAACAAAGAATTTCATTTAGAAACATTTGACTTGTCCATAGAAATACTTCATTCAGTTACTTACATAACCATTGTAAATCGCTAATTTTCAAAATTGAATTAGGGCAACAGTTTTAGGGTGATTACAAAATCTCTCTCTCTCTCTCTCTCTCTCTCTCTCTATCTCTCTCCCTCCCTGTGTCTCTCTCCCAATATATTGGTATGACGTCACAATGTTTATCAACTGACGTGTATGCATCACTACTATACTAGGTATAGTAGTATGACGTCACAATATTTATAAACTGACGTGTATGCATTACTACTATACTAGGTATAACACTGTGACGTCACAATATTTATCAACTGACGTGTATGCATCACTACTATACTAGGTATAACACTGTGACGTCACAATGTATATCAACTGACGTGTATGCATCACTACTATACTAGGTATAACACTGTGATGTCACAATGTTTATCAACTGACGTGTA
>JAULBS010132941.1:0-13276 GCA_032355785.1 Symmetromphalus regularis | reverse complement strand
AATCAAACTGTATTGCAATATGGGTTTGCTGTATCGCAATATATCGCAATACGGTTTTGGCCGTATCGTTGCACCCTAATTCATTGCTCAATTTAGAGGTGCAAAAACCACATAACGCATACGAAAGCAGTTTAAAAACACCATCGATTTTCAAGAATTATACAAATAGACACAAAGTTCATTCTACACCCTAAAAATCCTTAAAATGTCAGGTAAATTAAAACAGAGAGGCGTCTTTGTGTCTTAGCAACTTTACAACACTTTAACTCTACTATTAGAAGTGTCCAAATGTATTTAGAATAATATCGGAAAGTTCTTCCAAAATGGTTTAGACCTTTAGAAATGTGTTATTTTTTATTTTTATTTCACGGGGTGTAAATTTTCATTATTAAAGAATGAACTGCCTTTCACGGTTGAATCGTTAGAAAACTGAACTGAACGATTTCGGTGGGAAACGTATACATTATTTTAAAAGAAAAATGACCACTCACCTTGTAGAGTAAACCTTGTAAAATCATCCGAACAAAACATTTATATATTTTGTACGAATACACATCCTGCACAACACCTAAATAACATTTTAAATTCTTCGCGGCAAAGCGGCCGTCTCTTGGGTGGGTCTTTATAAAAAAAAATATTGGACGTCAATCATATGGTCATTCTGACATATTTATTTTAGAGGAAATCCGCTTCCACCACATAGGCTACTATTTCCGATAAGCAGCAAGGGGTCTTTTATATGCATCGACCATACACATACCACGGTCTTTGTCGAACCAGTTGTGGACCACTGGTTGAAACGGAAAGTTTGGGATGGAATTTTTTTTTTTCATATATGTAAGTTTTCACCTCCAGTGATGGGGTTCGAACCACGAGTATCAGTGTAAGAGTCCAGCTTACTATCAACTGAGGTGATAGAGAAATTACTGCCAAAAGACAAAGACAAAAAATGTATTACTCCCAGGCCGTATTCTACTTCATGGTAGTACATTTTTAAACGCATACTGTCACGGACCCTTGACCTAATTAATTTCCATACAAATAATTAATTTTAAATATAAACATTTGATTTGTCTACAGAAATACTTCATTCAACTACTTACATAACTACCGCATCTCGCTTATTATCAGTATTTTAAAAATAATAATGAATTATGCTCACGGACAAATAAATCGAAAACATCGGGGTTTTTTTCCGTTGAAGATGTGATGTATATATTTATTTATTTATTTATTTTATTTATTTATTTTATTTATTTATTTATTTTATTTATTTATTTATTTTATTTATTTTATATATTTTATTTATTTATTTTATTTATTTATTTATTTTATTTGTTTATTTTATTTATTTATTTATTTTATTTTATTTATTTATTTTATTTATTTATTTATTTATTTTATTTATTTATTTATTTATTTATTTATTTTATTTATTTATATATTTATTTTCGTTTTAAAATATAATTAAATGATTTTCTTCAACCAAATTATTGTATGAATTAATTCATAATACTATATTCCATATAACATATAGATTTATACGAGATAAATAAAGAATTATTCAAGGCATTTCATTCCAAAACAAAAACGTGTAGACAACAATATCGTGACGTCATTAAAAATGTTAAAAATACTATAGTCTGTTTGCGCTACTTGGAACATGGTTTTTGACGAATTAAAAAAATATATATATAACTTACCTCATTAATGTTGATTTTTCGAAATAAAAAAAATGTCCTATTGTTTGTGTAGGTTGGTTTGTCCATTGGTTCTACAATGTTTAAACGGCAGTCAAAAGTAATTTTTTTTACATTTCGAGGCGGCGTTAATTTGGCGGCCATTTTGCAGACGTCGGACAAATGCTGCCCTGTATGTTAGGTAATTATTTGTATAATGTGTTTTTAAGGTACGCGATTATTAATTTATAAATATGTTTATAAATATCAATGCAAAAAAGTATTTATTAAAGCAAAAACTATAAAAGAGATACGAATATTACCGGAAATGGCCGAGATGTTCCGAATGTTAAAAAGGACAGTTACCTTTCTTTGTAAAGCTGTCGCCTGCCAAGTGTTATTAACGATGAGCAATTTTTCTGATTTTTACGTACGAGGTAAAGAGAAATATTTTTAATTATTATTTAACAAAGTAAGGAAAAACATTGGAACATAGGACTTTTTTGCTATTTCCAAAACTCTAGTCATTTTTCGCCTAGGTTCACGCAAACTAAAGTAATCGACAAAAATCCATGTTCCAAGTAGCGTAAACAGACTATAGTGGGTTTCTTAATGAATAATAGTAACATTGGTGTAATAATATATTAATTTAATGCGGCGCGCGGTCTAGCCTACCACTGACATTTTGCAACATTAATTCAAGTCATTATAAAGAGGTTTTGAAGAAGACGATACCTTTCTTTTAAACAAAAGTAGAATATCGTCAACATCTTGATCGATATTATCCATGCTATGTGCAAATACAGTACAACAAACGTGATTTATTCATCAAAATCTAGCACTTCTGCCATTTCTAACTTTCGGATACGGAAGTGAGAAGGGTCATAACTCTTGTTTTATTTAAAGCTTGGGTCTCACTACTACATTTGTATATCACACAGTTGCCAGTATAATAAAATTATTACCTGACCCATCAAGGAACGTTCCTTGGATAATAAACGTTTTTCTGATACCAAAATTATCAAAATTGGACGGTTGACGATTTATAGCCCTCACAACCCCCCAAAAAAATCATTAATTTTTTTAATAATAAAATGTATTGTCAAATATAACTGAAATATAATTTTTGAAAATAAATTTGCATTTCAAAATTATTAGTTAACAAAAAGTAGTTATCAAACTTATTCTGTTGTTCTACCTCATTTTCATTTCATTTTAAACAACAATATATCAAGTCCTTTAAAAACCTTTTTAAGGTGGGAGTCAGGTAGAGATAGTTTTGCAGAAATCAACTTGTTGAAATGTACATAATCACTGAGGGAATGTGCGTAAAGTTTGAATCTTTGATATCTTAAAACGTTATTTTATTTTGATGTCAAACTTGTTGGGTAGACCCTAAAGTAGTTTGTCATGCCAAACTTCATGCCGTTCCGTTGCATTATAGATATGAATAGCGCTATGATTATTTGAAAAGTTATTTAGATACCACAATACCCCCCACCCCTGCAGTTATAGCCTTGAATATTACACATTATAATTAGGTTTGTTTTGTTTAACAACACCACTAGAGCACATTGATCTATTAATCAACTATTGGATGTCAAACATTTGGTTATTTTGACACAGTCAAGTGTGAGCCAGCCTCCAATGGGTTTTGAACCACTGTCATCATCTTGAGAATCCGACGTTCTACTACTGGACCACAGAGGCTATTACATTATAATTATGTCAGATACCAAATATTAAATATTTGGAGATTCTATACAGTACTTCAGTCTGGGATCAGTAATTTGTATGTGGGCTAGTTCACTTGATAATCCAGTTAGCAAAAGTACATCTACCTGTCGCATAATAGGTCATCTGATCCATTCCTTTCAGTGGACACTTTGGGCTATTTCTAATTCCAGTCAGTGGTCCATGACTGGTGTAACAAAGGCCATGGTATGTGCTGTCCTGTCTATGAGAAAGATCCCTTATTGCTAATCAAAAAAAGAAGTCTGAGCTGCAGCAGGTTTTGTCTAGAGCATATTTTATACATTTTGTGTGTTTAGCTAGAGCTGTCCGTAAGCCAACTGGACTAATTGATCCCAAAGGTAACCTATTGTTGTCAAGTAAAGCCATCTAACAGAGCCTGACCTGTTCCCAATTGGGCCCTGCAACTCCCAAAGCCGGCCCTGCTGATAGCTACTGACCAAATAATACAATGTCATTAGAATCATTCTTATATTTATAGAATAATGTCTAAACATGCCAGACATCAACAACTTTCACCATTGTACTTCCAATCATCTGCTGTTAATATATTTATAACTTTAAAAAAAAAATTACTTTCTCAATAAAACAAACAACATGTCAATCATTATAATTTATTTACTTACTTTGCAAAGTCAGTAATTATTTACAGCAAAATGAAATAAAATAAATTATGTAACTTAGTCAGTAATTATTTACAGTGATACTAATTAATTAAAGACAACAATATGAACAAAATGAAATAAAATAAATTAAGTAACTTGGTTATTAACTCACAATATATCACACCCCACAACTAATACATATATACTTACTTTCAATAGGTCATAAGTCCCAAAATGTCATAATTTGTTTAACTCTACAAAGTAATGCTAATAACATTTGATCAAACATCAAAAGATGACAGTTTTCAATATCAAATACCAAACTAATCCACAACAAAATATAAGATTAGGCCCATGCAAAGCTGGTAATAGGCCCAGACCAGATGGGAAATGTAGGCCCCCATTTCAAACTGCTAATTAAATATTTTTGTAATCAATGTTAAATACCAGCTGGAGAAGCCCCCCATCATAATCATAGGCCCATGCCAAATGGCCCACCTGAACCCACCTCTATCCTTTCCTGTATAAGATTAATTTCCAAAATGTTTCTGACAGATGGACAGACAAGCTGACACAACAAATCAATGTCTCCAGTCCTGCCCCTATAAAATGGGAGAGACTTATCAAATGCAGAATTAAGTATATATGTACACAAATATAACAGATTAATGACAGTAGAATAAAAAAATTCTGAATACTAGTATGTAATGAGCTTTTAAAAAAACTTTTAAAAGACGAAACATCTTAAATTCTACATAAAACGTGCCATAAAAAAGTGATGCCATGAATTCTAGACACAACATTCAATGATGAAGTCATACCATAAATTCTATACAAAATATGCCGTAATGCAGGGATGACATGAATTCTAGACAAAACATTTCATAATTCAGTGATACCATGAATTCTAGACAAAATATGCAATGAATTCTAAACAAAATATGCTATGATGAAATGATGCCATGATTTCTACATGAAACACCCCATAATGCACTGATAACAAAAATTCAAGACAAAACATGGAATAATACAAAGCCATAATGTCTAGATAAAATATGTCACATTGCACACTTTTTCTAGACAAAATGTAGTGATGCCATTTATCCTAGACAAAACATGTCACATTGCAGTGATACCATTTCTAGACAAAACATGCCATAATGAATGTAACACATTCTAGGTAAAAAATAGAATAATGTTAAAAATGTCTTTATAATATATTTAATATCTCAATATTATGCATTATAGGTAATGCCCTCTAAATTGTTGGTTTCAATTCATAACCAGGAACAGATGTCCATGTACACAGTTCCTAACCATCACAGATGTCCATGCATATAGTTCATAACCTGCAACAAATGTCCATGTACACAGTAACTTCCTAACCATCACGGATGTCCATAGTTCATAACCAGGAACAAATGTCCATTTATATAGTTCATAACCAGGAATAAATGTCCATTTATATAGTTCATAACCAGGAATGAATGTTCATTTATATAGTTCATAACCAGGAATGAATGTCCATGTATATAGTTCCTAACTGTGCACAGATGTCCATGTATGTTGTTCCCAACAATGAACAAATGTCCACATATAAACTTTGTATATAGTTCATAATATATATATAGTTCATAACCAGGCACAGATGTCTGTAGTTCATAACCAGGCACAGATGTCTATATATATAGTTCATAACCAGGCACAGATGTCTATATATATAGTTCATAACCAAGCACAGATGTCTATATATATAGTTCATAACCAGGCACAGATGTCTATAGTTCACAACCATCACAGATGTACATGTATATAATTTTTAACCAGGAACAAATCTCCATGAATGTAGTTTCTACTCAGACTATTGGTCAACTGTATTATTTAAATTTGCATAAATGATGCACAATGATTTTTTTTCATGCAGACATTAATCCCCATGATGTTCATGTACTATCAGCCTTGAATCCATGCAGCCACAAATCAATCAATCAATATAAGAAAATCACAAATCCTATAAATATTATTGAAACAGTATGTGAACATAAAGTTACTAAATAATGATTTCATTAGACTACTTTTATTGGTAATATCACTACTTACAACATTAACAATTTTTACTCAAAATGGATAACATTAACATGTCAGTATGGTTTTGCAACTATTAACAGGTTGGAATGGACAATAATGCTTTGGTAGGTTAAGAAAGTTTTAGTCTATGCCAATGTGCTTTCCATCATTCAAGATGGTTCACCATCTAATGATGAACACTGAGTGCCATGCTCAAAGAAAACTTATCAGTTGCTTCAACTGCGGTATCCAAAGAAGGATGGTACATCATCAGCACTGTAATTTACCACCTCCAAATGCCGTATCATCTTCTGGGCAGCATGTCTAAAAGAAGAATGTTACTGTAATGTTAAACAGAAAATAGGAATGTTCATTAAAATGCAGACAAAATTAAGTGTTAATGTTACTTATACGAGATAAAACATACAATTTCTTAGAATCTTGGCAAAACATACCATAATTTCTAGACAAAACAAGTCATTATGCAATATAATGACATTAAATTTTGACAAAACAGGCCACAATGCAGTTATGCTATACATGGCATTAATTCTAGACTAAACTGTATGTCATGATGCAATGAATTCTAGACAAAACACACCATTCAATTTTTATGAAGAGATGAAATTAGAGGTCAAAAATTTTTTATTTGAAAGATGATTGATAAAAATATTGTTAAATGTTTGCTTTCAAATTAACCATTTAAAACATTGGCTCTCAGTGTTGCCTTGGGATTATACTGTCAGCCTTGAGCCAATATGACTGCCCTCAGACATATAACATTATCAATATGAAAACAGACGTTTAATGACATAGCCTTATGGAATGTCATGCTTTTGACCCAATGAAAATGCAGATATATTTTTATTATATAATAAAGTTAATTACAAAAATTTATTTTTAAAAATTATATTGAAAGAATGATTGAATCTAGTGTAAATCAGCAGAAAATTCACATGGAAAAAATATGATTTAAATCTTACTTAGAAATACCCTTGCAGTACAGCATTGTAAGAACCTGTAGCTTTTTGCAGCCTTTTCGCAAATACTTCATAGCTTTATCACTGAAACAAAAATATTCATTACAATGTTAATACAATTATCAAACATTGATAATGAGTGTGAGCGAATGTTACACTGACTGTTGCAGAGTATGCAGACGACATCATTATTTTTAGCAGTAACCTTTCTTTTTCAGCTAGTAAGACAAAAAGGCAAACAGTTTAAAAAATAAAACAGAATTTTGAAAGGAAAAAAATAATTAAAAATCATGTTTAACTGTTATTTTCACTAAACGTTAACTTTTTTCTATGTCAGTGGTTACCTTAAAATCTAAAAAAAAAAAAAAAGTTATGAACAGAAATAATTTTGTATATTGTATACAATGAACAAATTTGTTAAAAAGGCAAGTTTTCTTTTACTGAATTTTGAGCTTTTGGCTCTTCTTTTTCAAATGAACACAAGAATGTCCTGGCCATTTTTCATAATACTAAGCCTATCAAAAGTTTGTGAAAGACTATCATTCACAAAAAATTTTGCAAGTCTAATTTTATGTAACCCATCTTTTGTTCACAAGTCACATTTAAGAAATTTAATTATTCAAAATTAAATGGGTTACCTGAATTTCTGTTTGCCTAATCCATTTATGTAAATTTTCAATTCTGACAAGTGTGCTGAGTATAATGACTGTTATAATGCCACTTATTAAAAAAAAATACTTCTTATATTTTAATAACCTGTGGCACATAACAAGATTAATCCCATAACATATATTTTGTTTGTACTATTTTTAACTAATAAGATATATACTAATTTTTAAAATTATGTAATGTTCTCACCTGATAAGGTAACATCCACTGATGTCAAGCTGAGCCAGGTAATGACAGACACCTGACAGGTATTGTAAGCTCAAGTCAGTTACCTGTGAACACACGAGCAAATGAAAATAAGACTTTAATTACTAGAAATTAAAATATTTCAAATTATTGTAAATCATAAAATATTAACATTCATTAAATACAAAGCAAATCATTTTATCTCTGTTAAATAAAATTTGCTTTATATATCAATTGATAAAAATTTTTTTGTAAATTTTTACTTTTTAAGTGGGAAATAACAAAAACAGAAAGCTATAGAACATACATTGTACTTTGTAGCATGAAAAGGTTAAATAAAATAAATTTAAAATTTCCAAATTGAGGTACTGTAAGAATGACATTATTTCAAAAAGATGTATATATCAACTGAAATCAAGCTATATTAAAATATGTCCATTAAAAATACTTTGGTTGCCAGCAGTAATTGTTGTTTTGATAGATTTTACTAATTCTTAATTGTTTAACACATAAAAATTAATATTCTACACCATATCAGGGTACAAACTTAGCTTTTTCTTCTAACTTGTTCAGAATAATTTTATAGGTGGTCATGTTGGAAACAGTTTCTGCAAATTTTAACTGGCATGTGAAATAATTACTGGTAAGAGCTGGCTTTGTTAATTTGTACTCATCATATATTGTAATCTATTCTATATCCTTTAATTATGATTTTAATGAAGACTGAACAGAATAACTTACTAGTTTACATCCAGCAACATTTAAAACTGTCAGCATTCTACAGCAGAAAGCCAGGTTCTTAATAGCACCATCTGTAATATTCTGAAAAAAACAACAACAACACTGTATCAAGATTACATTAACATAAATAAATAATGCAAGAGAAAATATCCAATAATTATTTCTAAGAAACTGTGTCAGAACAATTCAGACCTTTACAAAGCTACATGTACAATTGTATTAGATTTTTAATGTTATATAGGATACATATACAAATACATAATGCATATGTGTGTACACACACGCACACAAATTTACATAAACTTTAAAATAATTTCTATTCCATTTGAATACGATACCACTGTCGAATATATGTAAACATCAGTTTTAGTTCTGTTTTATTATGATTTAGACTTTATTAATTTATTTCACAAAGGAATTAAAATTACATTATATTAAAAATATGTACCATACAGTGTGATATATCAAGTCTTTGCACTTCCCGACACTGCTGAGCAAACTTCTGTAGGCCCAGATCAGTTATATTACTGCATTCTGACAGGGTCACATCTCTCAGACGCACATTATTGCCCAGTGCTGAGAGTCCCTAGAAAACATAATGAACATACTCAAAGTCCTTATTTAAATTCCTATAAACACATTATTGCCAAGTGCTGAAAATCCCTAGAAAACAATGAACATCCTCAAAGTTCTTATTTAAATTCCTATAAACACATTATTGCCCAGTATTGAAAGTCCCTAGGAAAGCAAATTAAACATCCTCAAAGTCCTTATTTAAATTCCTATAAACACATTATTGCCCAATGCTGAAAGTCCCTAGAAAACAATGAACATCCTCAAAGTCCTTATTTAAATTCTTATAAACACATTATTGCCCAGTATTGAAAGACCCTAGGAAAACAAAATGAACATCCTCAAAGTCCTTATTTAAATTCCTTTAAACACATTATTGCCCAGTGCTAAAAGTCCCTAGAAAAGCAAATGAATATCCTCAAAGTTCTTATTTAAATAACTATGTAAAAATATGTGTGTGCTCCCCTCCTCCAATTTTCAGCACCTTCCTACTCCACTGATGTATTAAAACACACATAATTTTAACAAATGTTAATGTTTGGTAACCTGTTCAGAATGAAAAGAAATTAAGAAATTTATACGAACAAAAAATTCATGTGAAAAAATGCATTCATTACACAGATGCAATAATTAACTAATATATTTTAAAATGTAAGATGTAATAATAAAAATACACATTTTATTGTACCCCTATCATGATGCATTCATTTGTGACATATTAGTATTCATTTCATAATTTACAGTCTAAAAACAATCTAGGATTAAATAATGAAATAATGTAGTAAGTATACCTGATCTCCACAGTTACAGCCAGATATATCGAGAGAGATAAGACTGTGAGTTTGTCCAAGCAGTTCCACTCCCGCCTCACTGATGTGCTCACAGAAACATACACTCAAATACGTCAAGTTGTGACATCTTCAAATAATAAACACAGAAAACAGCCTTTAACTGACCTGTAAATCATTTATATTCAACAGCTACCAGTATCCAATTTGAAAACAAAAATTTAATTAATCAAACATGATCCAGAAGATACAATCGTAGCATATGATTATATAAGAATAAAAATTAAAAAATGCAGCTTTATCTATGAGATGCATCTTTTCATATATGTATTTTATTTACTGACCTCATACATGTATTTTGGAAGACTTTTTAAAATTTTACACTGTTTTTAAAGTGGATTGTTTTAATACTTTTCTTTTAAACTTTATTTATCTTGGAGTGCAGATAGATTAGTTATTAATTTTATATCATAAAATGAAATGTTTTTCATCAGTTTGTGACTGATGCCTTGTGCAGTATTACCAAAATTCTAACAATTCAGATTTCAAAACAATGTATTCTAATTCATCAAAACACTTTCATAACTACTGAATAATTATCTATAAAGACTCTGAGATGAGTCTTCATAACTGACTAGTGAGCTATGCTGTGATATTTAACTTTTTTGGAATCACCTTTTGTGAATATTAACCATGGCCATGTCCCCGACTCGGATACAGTTGGTGATGTTCATTTCTCTCAGACGTGGCGCACACATTCCCTCCACCAGATAGCGCACCCCAGAATCACTAATTCTGTAAGAAAAAAGAAAAAGATTATATGAACTGATAGGGATCAAACGCAGGAACTCTTACACCAAAGGAAGATGTCACAAACCGGGTTTATCAGCGATGTGACACAGAGTTTTATTTGCATTATTACTTGCACACACAAAAATAATCTTTTTAATGGATTAATAAGATAAAAAAATATCTGTCTTCCAATCTGTGGCAGAAATGTATTTTAAGTGTGAATTGCATTGACCTCAGAACATTTTAAAAAAAATTTTGGTTTAATGATACCACTGGACGACTTTGATCTATTAATCATTTGCTATTGGAATATCAAACATTTTGACATTTTGACACATAGTCAAATGTGAGCCAGCCTCTGGTGGATTTTGAACCACAGTCTTCAGCTTGAGAGTTTGATGTTCAACCACTGGACCACTGAGACTGACCTCAGAACACACAGGAAAAAAGAAAGAGAAGACCAAGAAATAGCTGATTTAAGAAACACAACCAAAGAAGAAATGAGAAGTAGTTTCAGCTGGTAAAATGGATATGGCTGCCCAGAATCAAGTTAGGAAGCAAGGTGTTGCTAATGTCCAGGACCGGTGCAGCCTGGGAGTCAACAGGGGCATTCCCCCCCCCCTCCCCCACAATAATCTGTGGTGCCCTTTTTTGCAACAATATTTACATGTAATGAGTACGTTGTAGGTGCCCTTCATATCACTGATGGTGCCCTATTCAAGGTTGTAGTGTTCAGACACCAATGGTCATTCTCAAAATTAACACATCATACACATGTGCTAAGATATGTATTTGTGGATGGAAAAAACCTGATGTTGCAATATTAATTCAGTTTACAATATACCAGGGTTCCTGCAGACTTCCAAGAATCAAATTTCAACACTTTTCCACGAATATTCCATGACTTTTTGAAAACTTCAATGACCTTTTTGCACACAAATTTATAAAAATGTACAGATGTGTCACATTGCCATGAGCTAAAATTGAAATCAGTAAAAACTGACCTACATAAAAAGACAAGGTTAATAGTCTTTAGGGAGGAAAAAATCTAAGAATTTCAATGACGAAAAACATGGTTTTCAGGGACATAATGGAACCCATGAAATGATTAAGACCGATTGCATGATTGAAAAAAATCATAACTTTTACATGACTTTTCAGTTTTTAACAAAATTTCTAAACTTTTCAAGGCCCTTGAAAAGTATTTTGCGAATTTCAAAACATTTCCAGGTTTTTAATGACTGCGGGAACAGTGATATACTTCTTATGAAATGACGAAGAAAGTAAATAAGTGCTTACCTCACACAATCAGCTACATTAACAACTCTGAGATTCTTGCAGCCAGCAAGGGATTTGAGTGCGGTGTCGGTGATTCGCTGACAGTCGGTCATGTACAGATGCTCGAGGCCTTGACACTGCTTACCGATCACCTTCAGAGCTGCATCAGAGATTCGGTGATTACCTGCAACATGTGCGTAATACAAAATTATCTTTTATATATGATCAAACAGGTTTTTGAAAACAATTTTCAGACAATGATGTTAATAACTGGAGGGTTCCAGCTTCACAAATTGTTTTTATCCATAAATTAAAAATTATAATTAAAAAGTGTGTTAAAGCATGGGCGACAATAACTTCCTGGAAGTAGGGGGGTCAGGGGGATGGGACGGAGCCAGGGGTGTTCCTGGAAATGGGGGAAGAGAGTTGGGTGGGGGCATGCCATCCCATATGTTTTTTAGAAAATCCTAATTTAAAAAAATGCCGTTTCTGGCTATAACCTTCAAATCATAATAGACCCCCCCATGTACCTCAGTATATATGCACTAAGACCACATGGCTAAGTGTTACATTGATATCATAAAGAGTAATACTGAAAAAGATTTTTATTTAGGCATTTTAATTGCAATTTTTCCAAGCTAAAAGTGGGGTTGGGGTGGGGGTGGGGGTGGGTAATTATGTAGGCAACTCCCATCCAAACAATGTATGGGATGTATCCCACCCCATTCCTCCAGGATTTACACCCTGGTTTAGACATTTTTCAAGAAGATACTTTCTAATTTTAGTGATTACAACATTAAAAGTCATGACATTTACATCAAATTTTGAGGCCTATTTTCTCTGATAGCTGTGCCTTAAAACATCCATAACTTGCCTAATGCTGGCAATATTTTAGAAAGGTTTAGAGTTTTGAAAATCTAACATTTTGGTATTCGTGAAAGTATAAAATTCCATTTCTTAAATTTTCACCAAGTGCCTACTTTTACCAGAGTGGGTTTCAAAATATAAACTAGCTAGGAAACTCACCGTCAAGTTTGACCACCTTCAGCTTCTTGTGTGATGCCAGCTTTTTAAATGGTTCATCTGTCAGTAGAGGGGAACCAAGGAATGACACAGTATGAAGCTTGACACACTTCTCAGCAACTGCCTGTGTACAAACCAAATTA
>JAULBS010132931.1:0-13276 GCA_032355785.1 Symmetromphalus regularis | reverse complement strand
AATACTTAATTAATATCATGGGAAACGAAATTTCGGTTCCGTAGTTTCCCCAGCACGGTAACGACACGTTACCGGTAGCGATCGTTACCGTGAAATCCTACAGCCTGTCATGGGAATTTAAATTGGCAATAACTTTGTAAAAAAAAAAATAATAATAATAAAAAAAAAATAGTATAGATTTGTGAGTATTATATTAATTTTTTATGTTGCGGAATTTCCCAATTCCTACCGCAGAATACACCTAATTTTTACCGCGGAATTTAATAAATTTTGTCGCTGTATTCAGTGGGGACTGATATACATTCACTCAGGGTTTTAAATAATTTTCATCCCTGGTATCTGAATCTGAATGAGCCTAAACAAATTATATATCTTTCTTCGAAGAAAAGGATGTTGTGTTTAAATTAGTATTTGTTTTTCTTTCAGGTGTGTCTGAATGGTGAATGTATTCTACAATCATCAGTGATTTCATAGGTAAATATTCTAATTTTCCAGAAATCCTATTAATTAGAATAGTTTCAGACGCGGATGCAGGATTTCTGAAACGTTTGGGTCCAAATGTGATGGGTGCAGGCGCGGTTCCATGGGGTGTGCACCCGGCGCACGCCCCCACCCCCTTATTTTCCTGCAATGAACATTTTTGTTGTAAATCCCTAAGCGCAAGTACAGGCCAAAGCAGCAATTACAAGTCCCATAAGCACTTCTTTAGTGCACTCCAAAGTTGGCCCCCCCCCCTTTCACAATTGCTGGAACCGCGTATGGGGTGAATAGGACTGGGGTGTGTGTGTTTTTCACGTCCTTTCATTTAGAATTTTTTTTTTTTTTAATTCTTGAAAATGGTGGTCAGGACCTCTGGATCCGCTACTGAGTTGTATGCTGACATTCGTGTTATTTTATAAAAATAGCCTACACGCAAAAATGCGTGTACGTCTGTTTTATAAATAACAAAAGTAATAAAACATCATAATTCCTGTGCTTACTTGTGTTTATCAAAAGTAATACATGAACTGAGATTTCAATTTCTAATCTAACATTATTTATTTTATTGCAGTTTCCAGTTTTTGGACGAAGGTATATAAAGATTACTGAACAACAGCACGGTGAAATTGCTATTTCCTGTACAGTACAGTGCAATGTGAAATACGCGATAAACAAATATTTTTACCAGTGTTAAGATTCTTCTTCTTCAACCTTCAATATCATACCAATAATCTGGGTGTGAATAATGTTTATATATTTATTTTTATGGTGATTATGACGATGATGGCGACGACGACGATGATGATGTTGAGCCATGTTTAAAAATATATGCTAACAATATAGATAAAATGGTTTTATTATTCAAAATTGTTTTATTCTATTAATACTTCAAACAAAATAGTTTGAAACCCGTGATAAGAATTACATATTGGGAAGAACTATTAACGTTAAAAACAAATGTTTGTAACGTGTTACCTCTGAAGTCAGACTACTATTGATTTTGGGACACCCAAATGCACAAGAGCTCTTAACAGCACACGTGTAGTTAGATGAGTCCCACCGTAATGCACGTGTAAACAGGGCTGCAAATAACCAGCTGGTCATGGACACTGTGCAATATGATACTGTCATTATGGAAGATTTGACTATCACAAACTAATTTAAACTATGTTAATCGTTTTGTCCAACACTCATGTTTTAAATTTGAGTGACAGTCAATAGTTCTATGTAAAATCGACTCTAATGGCGTACAGCGTGTATGTTGCAGGAATTTGATTAATATTACTAGTAATAATAATAAATAAATAAATACAAATTTAAAATAATAATAATAAATAACAAAACCCCCAATATATTTTGTTTAAATTGCGAAAATTAAAATGTGTGACCAAAACAAATTGATGGATACAGGGCATTTTGACAGGAACAACAAAATTAATTATATCCAGGCCTATGTTATCCATCACCTACTAAAATGATGTCTGACGCAGTACATTTGTATTTAGTTACTTTATTTTTACATTGTGTTTTGTTGTGCTATTTAAAATGGAATCATAATCGATAAACCAGTTAATTCATCAAAATTAATATTCTCTGCAAAACAACTGAAAAGAAGAAGGCATATTTATTTAACGACATACCAGCACATTAACGACTATTTAACAGATGTCAAACTCACGGTCTTTGATGGTTCACAGTACTAAGAAATCCGCTACTGCTATATCATAATAAGCTTCTCTTTCGAGTTGGCATCAACTGCCATTGCATATGCACCTTCCCACAGACAGGAAGGCACGGCCTTTGTTATGCTAATCATGCACCAATGACTGGAACAAGGAATAGCCCAACTGATTCAACTCAGGTGGACGCTCTTCTTCTGAGCTGAAATTATAAGTAATGCTTAATTGTAAAATAAAAAATGGCTTTAATAGCATATTGTCTGGGTAAGTGGCGTAGCGTGAGCGGGGTCAAAGGAGCGGTTGCCCAGGGTGAACAATTCTTGGGGACGCAAAATTTCAAAAGAAAAAATGAATAAATAAGTAATAATAAATAAATAAGGTAAAATAGCAAATCCTCCTCCTCATATAGAAAATCACCCAATGTTCGAAAATTCAACAGTTTTTTGACATGACAGGGCAAATAAACGTTGCCACGTAAGATGTTACAGTATAGAGTATTTAATACATCCAGGCCTGCCATCGCAGGGGCGTACCCCGATCAAAATCCTAGAGGCACAACTTTTTTCCTTATGCCTCCTTTCCTTTTCCACCCTTTGATATGCTTCTTTCTGACAGCACCTCATATGTCAACATCTTGCCGTCCAACTCCACATCCCAGTCCTTGTCTCTCATACCGCGACAGGGCATAACTTTTTAATAAACAAACGTATGACTAGTCCGAGCATGTGCATGCTATTTACTGGAGTAAATAAAAGGTGAAATTCTCAGATGGGGGCAATTGCCCCCACCTCCAAAGGGTACGGCCCTACATAGAAAACATGTGAAAGATGGTATTGTCATAAAATGTTTAGTAAATACATGCAATTGTTTCTGATCTGGCGTCAGTTATGTACCCATATGAATGAAAATGCTTTAAGCATGCTTGTAAAACTGATGATTTGTTTTTGATTTATTTATTTTTTTAATGAGGAATGAAAGTAGTCACGAAAATTATAAATGACATAACATTGCATCGCTGATTTAAACTATTATCTCATCTATTACTTAATGTTTCAATTCAACAATAATTTAAAAAAAATTAATGCTTTTTGTCGTATTGTAAAACTGTCTTATATTTTATGAATATTTTGTTTTCCTTTCTGTGATTCAAGTTTGATTTTTGAACCATGCCCACATCCAATTGGTTCGGGCATGCCCGCCACGGGCCCAATGTCATAAAACTAGGGTACTGGGTCCGGGGCGAAAAAGAGTAAAGAGAGAAAGGAAGCTTTCTGTTGTAATGAACTCTGCATTTATAAGCCTACCACCATCTAGCAACCAGCTATGTTAGAAGTGTGTTAACAACTTGACCTCATGTCGTTATGTCTATTTCAGCGGCTATTAAATGTCAGACATATGGTGTTTTGTGACTCGTGATCTTTGGAGGAAACCTGCTACTGTCACTTGGACTACTCTTTATAATTAGCAACAAGGGAACTTTTATATACAATTTCCCAAAGAAAGCTCGGTATACACCACGGCCTTTGATAAACTAGTTGTGAATAAACCTACTCACAGAGCACTCACTCTGGGTTGGAGCCGGAATCGAGATTTTTTTTTTTTATATTTTAACAATCCTATGCCAAGACTCAAGATTTGATCCCAGTACCTACCAGCCACGAGTCCGACAGTTTATCCACTGTGCCATCGGAGCGGGTCTATTTACAAACAGTAGTGCATATAACAGGACACTGGATCATAAGCTAGATATTCCAATGCTGTATCAGTGAAAAAGGTAACATTAGGCAGAAATGTTAACATGCTCATCGTGGCAGTCCTCTTATATTACGAAACTACGCTGTGCTGTTTTAGTGTTGTGTATGACAGAAATATATGTAATAATAAATTTATATTGAGAATAATAATTGTTATAAGAATTTATTATTGTTATTAACCGGGATTTATGATCAACAAAATAATGTCAACATCGTAATAAACATGAAATCAAAATTGAACAATATGAAATCGAAATTGAACAATGACATGCAACGTGAAATCGAAATTGAACAATGTTATACAAATTACAATTGGGAATCAATAATGAAAAATTGTCATACAATTGAATGAAAAAATGTCATTCAACAGAAAATATTTCTGAACAATGTTAACTAGAAATAATTAATGAACAACATGATATGAGAAATCAGCTAACGAAGTCATACAACTAAAAACAAAAACTGAAGCATAATACTGAAAAATACAAATGAAAATTAATACTGAAAATGTCATACTTGTAAATGTAATCAATACTGAATAACAGTAAACAGTCAATTATAATACACACTTTCGTCGTTTTGAAACAAACGCTATCAAATTATTATGTTGAATATAGATCAATAATCCAATTGTTTTAATCAACTTCTTCTATGGTTGGTCCACTTCCAGATTTTGTCCCTGAAGCAGAATGAAATTCAGGTTGACCACTGCTGTTTTGTGACTGTCCGTGAAGTTTTGCCATGATTGGTGAACAGACTTTCTGCAGTTCCTTGTATTTGTAATCAAATTCGTCTTTCTCCGCAAGCGAGTTACTGTCCAGCCACTGCATGGCTTCGTCACATGCTTTTGTGACAGTGTCCTTGTCATTACTATTCAATTTTTCACCAATCTCACTGACCGCGCTCTTCACACTGAAGATGTAGTTCTCCAACTGATTCTTTGCCCCAATTCTTTCCTTGTTTGTTGTCTTCTTCTTTGTACTTCTCTGCCTCACTCACCATTCTGTCTATATCTTCTTTGCTCAGTCTGCCTTTATCGTTTGTTATAGTGATGGATTTAGACTTCCCTGTACTCTTGTCGACTGCAGACACGTTCAGGATTCCATTGGCATCGATATCAAAGGTGACTTCAATCTGGGGAACTCCTCGTGGTGCTGGTGGAATCCCAGTGAGTTCAAATCTACCAAGGAGATTATTGTCTTTAGTTAAAGCTCTCTCGCCTTCGAAAACCTGAATACTGACTGCTGGTTGGTTGTCAGAATAGGTTGTAAATATCTGCGAGGTTTTGGTTGGCACTGTCGTATTTCTCTCAATCAATTTTGTCATCACCTCTCCGGCAGTTTCAATGCCAAGAGAAAGGGGAGCAACGTCAACAAGCAAGACATCCTTGATGACCTCACTCTGATCACCGCTAAGAATAGCAGCTTGTACGGCAGCACCATAAGCTACGGCCTCATCTGGGTTGATAGACTTATTTAGTTCCTTGCCATTCATGAAATTCTTCAACATGTTTTGGATTTTTGGGATTCTGGTTGATCCTCCAACGAGAACAATTTCGTGAATGTTCGATTTGTCTAATTTAGCATCTCTGAGAGCTTTTTCCACGGGATCCAATGTAGATCTGAACAGGTCTGAACATAGTTCCTCAAAACGAGCTCTGGTTACTTTTGTGTAAAAGTCAACTCCTTCGAAAAGCGAATCAATTTCAATGTTTGCCTCGGAACTGCTGGATAAAGTACGCTTGGCGCGTTCACATGCAGTTCGCAGACGCCGAATTGCACGTGGACTATTGCTTATGTCTTTCTTGTACTTTCTCTTGAACTCTTGAATAAAATGACTCACCATTCTGTTATCAAAGTCTTCTCCACCAAGGTGAGTATCTCCAGCAGTTGACTTCACTTCAAATATAGATCCCTCATCCACAGACAGAATAGACACATCAAATGTGCCACCACCAAGATCGAATATCAGAATGTTTTTCTCACCTTTAAGATTCTTATCCAGTCCATAGGCAAGAGCGGCTGCTGTTGGTTCGTTGACAATTCTGAGAACGTTCAGGCCCGCGATTATTCCGGCATCTTTCGTCGCTTGTCGCTGAGCGTCGTTGAAATACGCTGGGACAGTTATAACCGCATCTGTGACTTTCTGTCCCAGGTAACTCTCAGCAGTTTCCTTCATTTTTGTCAACACAACAGCACTGATTTCTTCAGGTGTGAACACTTTCTTCTCACCTTTGTATTCTACCTCAATGTTTGGCTTTCCGGCAATGTTAATCACTTTAAATGGCCAATGTTTCATGTCACTTTGAACTGAAGCATCATTGAATTTCCTTCCAATCAGTCGTTTGGCGTCGAACACACTATTTTGTGGGTTGATGGCGACTTGATTTTTTGCGGCGTCGCCGATCAGTCTTTCTGTGTCTGTAAACGCCACATAACTGGGCGTTGTCCGGTTACCTTGGTCATTGGCAATTATCTCTATTTTCCCATGTTGAAATATGCCCACACACGAATATGTCGTACCCAAATCTATTCCAATAGCGGGTGCCATTTTAAATAAATGTCTAGTCTGTTTATCTTGCTGAACTTCTGTTTTGTTGCGGTGAAGTAGTGCTTCAAGTCGTATTCAGTGTCGTAATCTTCAACTGCTGAAAAATAGTTTTCCAACAAATAACCACTGACGATCTGAATATGTTGTAAACTTTCTTCACAACTCTAATCTAACAGCGTAACCCCACCGGCTTATATACACACGACGAATATTCCCGAATCGGTCGTTCTGGAACACAGTGGAATATGAGACCACGTTTTGTTGAGCTTTGTTCTATATTTAGATTTCTCTAACATACTCGGATATTCAGGGCCAATCAGAATCTCTCACTCAATTCCGATAGTTTACGAAAAGATACGAAGAGTTCCGATTTATTCTGGATTTATGCCAAATGTGTTTGCTACTTTCTGTGTAAAAAAAAAAAAAATTCTCCCCGATACGACTGGCACGTGATTCTCGATTGACATGTTGAATATTTTTGATAACCACAAGCGCGAATGCAATAGATTGTGAAACAGCGTTTAACATATTTATTTTAAAATATGAATTTTCTGAGGTGTTAATATTACCTGTATTTCCTGGAGTTTTATTTTTGGTTATATTTTTCTTTTTTAACCAAGTCTCCTTTTATATCAGTGTTCACTATAGACAGGAATGGTCAGTACTAGTAATATCTAAGATAAGCCCACATACCCCCAAGAACACTGTTTTCATATTTAGTTGAACTTTTGTTCCAGGTGTACTATGCAACCCATTTTGGGGATTCCAAATCCAAAACCCACACAGAAAGATTTTGTTCTCTATTAATTTCAATCCAGCAATATAAAAATCACTCTGATGAGCATAAGCAAAAATGCCTATGGCTTGGGATAAAGTAAATGAATATGCTCAATTCAACAACCACACATTTTTAAAAGGCAGATGATGATAATGATAAAAAAATGAAACAAAAACGGCTCATTTTAAAACTTTTTAAGCTGTTTATATTTACCAACTCAGTTAAATACATAACAGATTCAATGTTAATTCAAAATATTTTATTTCTCATGATTAAGAAAATTCAAATGGAATACAGGAAACCAATAAAATCATAAAACATGGACGTAATAGATTATTAAAGCAGTATCTTCCAAAATGTAAAAAAATCAAATGTTTAAATGCACTAATTTTACTTTTTGAAGAATTCTTGTACAACAGGGGATATACATGTATATGAACATGATGATAACTGGCGTGAGATCCAAAGATGACAGAAGATACCGTGAAATCCCAACATGGTATAAGATGCAGTGAAATCCCAAATGGGCATAAGATGCAATAATATCCCGACGTGAAAGTAGATGCAGCGAAATCCTAACATGGCATAAGATGTAGTGAAATCCCAACAAGAAAGTAGATGCAGTGTTATCCCAACATGGTATAAAATGTACTGAAATTCCAACATGGTATAAGATGCAGTGAAATCTCAGGATGGTATAAGAAGCAGTGAAATCCCAACATGATAGAAGATTCAGTGAAATCCCAACATAATAAAGGATGCTGTGACAAACTCAGGCCATAGGATTTCAAATTTCATAGGAAACACCCTTTTTGGTAATCCAAAATAACGCAGCAGTCATGAGAATCGTGGGAAACGAAATTTCGGTTCTGTGATTTTAATGATATAGTACTGACATGCTACCAGTAACAATCATTACCGTGAAATCCTATGGCCTGCAAACTTATAAACTATCAAAATGGCTTGTAAAAAATATTACATTAATCTAATTTAAGACAATAAAGATAATAGTTATCTCAAATAACATTTTGTTTTTGTTTACTACTTAGTATTACTAGTATTGTTTTTGTTTATTTATATAACTAGTATTGAATCTTAACTTTTCACTGAAAAGGCAGACACATTTTCACCACATCAATTGCTGAATGTTTTATCATTATTATAATGCAACAAAATAGCTCCCACATTGAACATGAAGACAGTTGTTCAGTAATTTAAAAACATTTATTCTCAGTGACAACTTAAATAATATATCAGGTATGCATCGTCTTTCAGTGTCGTTCTCTTCTTTTTTTATTATGAGTTGTTCTTTCAACTGGAGCAGCTTGTTTGGCATCAGCATCTACAAAATAGTAAAAGAAAAATATTGTTTGTTTAATGTCACCTCGACATATTGTTTATGTGGTGCCTTCTAGGTTTGAAACAAGTGTTTGTGACACATGCACTTCAAAGGAAACCTGCTACTGCCACATGGGCTATTCTTTCAAGTTAGCGGAGAGGGATCTTTTATATGCACTTTCCCAGATAGGACAATACAAACAATATTCTCGATCACTGGTTGGAATGATAAATAGCCTAAATGGGTCTGTTGAAAGGATCAATCCGATGATCTATTGCACCTCAGGCAGATGCACTACCTTTTGAGATACTTGCCACTTGAAAATAATGAAATATTCTTGAAATGTAGTATAATCTCAGCAGCACTGTCCTGCAGGAGACATAACAGTCTAATAAACACTGAAGAATGAAAACAAACATTCCTTTTTTGTAATCTCACAAGGGTCTTTTATTAGACATATATTAAAAACAGACATATTTCAAAGTTTTCATTCTACATACATAACATTATAATAAATAAATGCTCAAGAGTGACGGCTGTACAGTGTTATCAATTTAGTAAAACAGTTTATGGCTTCCAACTCTCAAAACTTCTACAGTTTACGCTCAAGCAAAACCAAATTATGTATTCCAAGTTATATGGGAAAATTTTTTAATTAAGGTATGTCCTGTCACCTTTACCTTTGATTCAACAGGCATGCACAAATTCAAAATCTGCATAACTAGAAAATAGGTTATGCCATATAAATTTGCATAACCTATTTTGATTTGAAAAACTGTTTTTTTTTAAAATGGGAAAAAACTATAAAATTAGTTTTAATAAATAAAACCATTGTCACTTTGAAGTAATATACATTGTAATATACATTTGCAGTATACAAATCATATTTTGGTTATTACATGTGATTCTCAAAATTTTAATTTGTTGAATGAAAACCCTGTACTGTATATTTTATCGTTCTCCGTAATCAGCAGAAGATTTCCAACTAGCATTTATTATCGCAATTTATGATTAGCGACATATAATATCAATGAGAATACATTACAGTTCCCAACATAAAGTATTCTAACTACATTTAATTATTATAATTATACATGTCGGAAATCAGTCAAGTTGTACTCTGAGAAAAGATGATAGGTAGAAACATTATTCAACAAATTTTACATGAACAGTTAATCTGTTATGCGAAACAAATTTGCATAACCGATGCACGAACGAAAATATTGTTCATGCAATTTGTGCAGGCCTGATTCAAGACAAATATAATATTATTTTCTACATATCAAATACTATTATATACTAAAAACATAGTAATGAAGCTCTAAGAATACTGTTAATGAATGTATGATATACAGATGAACAATATTAAGTAGTAAACCAACCTCTTCTTGGTATTTCATGAATCCACTGAGCACCACAGTCCTGTGCGGGGCAGCGGGGATCATCTTGTCGTGAGAAAAACCGAGAAGCACAGTGCAAATGAAGCTTGGTTCCGCACTCGTCACAACCCTGACCCTGCAAGGAAATTAATGAAATGTCTGTTTAATGACATACCAGCACATTTTTTATTCAGCAGTTATTAGGCGTTAAACATACAGTATCTGTGACTCATGGTCTTTAGAAGAAAAATACTAATGACACATAGCCCCAAATGTGTTTGCTGAAGGGAATCGATCCAATTACATATCGTGCCTCAGACGAATGCTCTATGCACGTTCCTATAGGCAGGACAGCACCTATCACAGCCATTGTTATACCAACTATAGACCAATGGCTGGAATAAAAAAATAAACCCAATGAATCTACTGAAAAGGATCGATCTGATGACCCATTCAACCTCAGATGGACCCTCCACCTCTGAGCTAATTTCCACTCCTGACTGCAATGAGTGATGAAAATATATAAATAAAATACTCATGGACTACACACTAAGATTTATGATAATTTAAACTAGTTGGAAGTAAATTAAAATATATAAATAAAATACTCATGGACTACATACTGAGATGTACAATAATTTTAAATAACAATAATACAACTTAAAAAACTAGTTGGTACTTGGAAGTAAATTAAACAATTCAAAAAAAATGACAAAAAGAAAACATGATGCTTTTAAAATAAAGAAAATACATTAACTTTATAACCATGCCAGGGCATTTCATTATAGGTGAGGTAAAAATGTTACCTTGAGACAAAGTTTCTTGCACAAGTTGCACATTTTTGCAGTATCTGGATAAACATCTTTGATATATTGCTCAAGTTCTAATATAGATCTGGTTGCTAGGGAAACACGGCCTTGAGCCTGTAAATAGGTTAGAACAAAATTTTAAATAACTATGGTTAGCTGGTGTATTATATCTACAGTTCTTTGAATAGAGATTAATCACACTCCAAAACATCTAAAATTCAATATAAGCAACATTATATTTCTAAATTAGGTCATTTACAGGAGCCAAGATTTCTTGTTTGAGGGACCTGACACTTATTGCGTTAAGTAGCCTTTATAAAATACCAAATATTCTTTCACATTTAAAAATGTCAAATTTCAAGATCGGAACTCCTCATATTTTTTTAGTGAAACCATTTCTGCCATCAGAATGTTCCGAATTAACTGGCTCGCTTCCAAAAGAATTTCGTCCCAATTCTGAATTGACCAAGCAATTATTAATGTACATTTCTAAAACTCAATTTAAAAAATAGTGTGATCGAATTTTTCATGTCAAAAAAGTTAAAAATTGATCAAAATTTTTTTTTTTTAACTCTTGGTATATGTAATACAAATGTTGATATTTCAGTATAGGTTGGGTTTAATTATTATTATCAGTGGCAAATCTACGTGTTAGCTCCATTCCCCCCCGGCCCTCCTTAAATTTTACAACTAAAATAAATTATTGTTATTTTTTTTTTTAACATTATAGAATCCGAGGATTCTTTAGGGCCCCCAAATGGATTTTCTGGATCCGCCACTTATTATTATTATTTTATTAAATTATTATTACTATTATTATTATTAAATATATACTATATATTTTGTTTGCATAATAAATAAATGTCTATTAATATTTGGGACACAGTTAAAAAAAAAAATAATAATAAAAAATTTGGACAGGTGGTTGTTATTGAATGTAAATGAATAGCTAGTGGGTCATTCCATGTCAGATCAACAAATGGCTTCCACCACTACATCTTAGAATTGGTCAGAAAATCGGTTGATTTGACATGGAATTACCCTAGTGTCAAGTTTGTTAGTGCACAATAGGTTATATACATATATTTATAAATATACTAATTGTGCTAAAAACAAATGGTGCAAAATAAATTGGTATGAAATATTCAGAAGTTTTGAAATAACGGCAAATGGGGGAATACACATCATGTGACTCGAAATATATACGTCACACCTTCAACAGGATTTTCCCGATTTATTTGTCTGTGAGTGTAATTTATTATTATTTTTTAAATATTGATAACAAGCAAGATGTGGTGGTTATGTAAGTAGCTGAATGAAGTATTTCTATGGACAAATCAAATATTTATATTTAAAATTAATTCTTTATTTGGAAATTAATTAGGTCACGGGTCCATGGGAGTATGTGTTTAAGGAGCATGATTAAACATGACGTGGTGCCCATGCGAAATGAATCTCAGCTCTAGATTAACTACTTGATTCATGCCTGAATGTTTTAATTTAAGTAATAATGATGATATTCAGGCAGCAACATAGTCATATTATTTGTGACACTACAAAAGATAAACACAAGCTGTAAGACCCATGCTTGTATATTCAGCAGGAGTTATAAAATGGTTTGTGTAGACTTACTAGAGAAATCCACTTTTCCTGCTGAAATTTCTCTAAAAGATCCTGAGCATCATTTTTACTAATTTTCTTTTCCAACTTTTCAGTCTGATTGAGGGCTTCAATAGAACTTATTGTTCCTGCATCAGCCTCCACAATTAATCCTACCTGAAACACATAAAAGTATTAAAACATCACAAAATTTATTACATCACTTAAGTATATATTTTATATAAAATTTTACTATTCATGTACAAGAGATTTTTGGTTGATTCCTTGAAGGCTTAATTATTTCTCTTTTTAACCAATCTTAAACATAATTATTTCTATTTCTATTAATATGTTCACAGCATGATACAAATCCTGATAACTGCAAATAAAACAACTTATTATATACATAGCAGTGAAATATATATATATATACAAACCATAAAAGTGATATTCAGCGAAAAGTCATATTTTCACTCTAAAATATGTCACATGACTCACAATAAACATAAATGGCATTCACCTTTTTTTGCCTTGTTATAACAATGTATAACAGTCCGTGAAAATATACACTCATATTCATATTTTTGTGATGGAACTACAAAAATGGGTGAAGCAGAGTAAACAAATATTTAATGAAATCATCTCCCTTAGGAGTATAGGTCTAATTATTAAAGTATGCTTAGGGGATAGCTACACTATGTTTCTTTTTAACTATGGGCTATATGATTTTACTACAAAATGTTGTAGTAAAATCATATTATTAAAAATTAAACACTGTCATTATCCCTATTATAATACAACAATTTTCTAAAATTTACTTAATATTGTTTACCTGGTTTACTTATTAAATTTATAGAAAAGGAAAGCCTCGACATAAGTTCAATATATGACGTAATCATTAATATTTGC
>JAULBS010132920.1:0-13277 GCA_032355785.1 Symmetromphalus regularis | reverse complement strand
GATTAATAGAACTATTTAACATGACACAGATTAATAGAACTATTTAACATTACACAGATTAATAGAACTATTTAACATGACACAGATTAATAGAACTATTTAACATTACACAGATTAATAGAACTATTTAACAGATAAAATTGGAATAGACTGGCATGTTACACAATTTTAATAAATTTATTTGAAGAAAAAGTATGTGTCTCAATCCAATTTTAAAATATATAAAAACAGAATTTAACAGATATAGCATATCCATACTCACTAACTTTAAATCAATAACAAAAATACACACACACACTGATTGAAAAAGAGAGAGAGACAGACAAAGAGAGAGATAATTATATTTAAAATAATCGAAAAGTTGCATAATATATAATAATAATATTTTATTATACATTCATAATATCACTTTACCCCTTGATTGGCCCAAGGAAACAGCATTCCTAGAGTAAAGATACCTAGGATTGGTCCTCCAATCATTCCATATAAAGCTAGCGCGGCCTGTAAGAAGAAAGAAAATGTGATACCTAGAAAACTAAAGATATTTACTTACGAAAGCAAATGAATAGAATTCATTGACTGATAGTCTAGACTATATTAAAAAAAAATGGCTTATTTAAGGGTGGTTAGGGCATTTTTGAGTAAACGTTGGTATCCAGTCCTATCAACCTATTTTGGAGGTGTTGATTACGAAAAAATAGGATACCAAGCTGAATTTTTTTTTTTTACCATCAAAATCGAAAAACAAAATGGCCACCAAAAATCGCTAGTTTTTCTGACTAAACATTTCACTTTGCAAAAGTATTTCCAAATTATTCCATCTGTCAGCAAATTTGTACTTTAGGATGAACAAATTTAATAAAAAGATATTTTAAAAACAAAATGGCCACCAGTTAACTGAAAAATATCAAGATGGCTGTCACAATCTATATATTTAAGACAGCCCGTGGGCCAAATGGAATCCATATGCACCTCCATCCCATAACTCTACTACACTATGTTTTTAGCAAGCTCTAAGATGTCCTAAACAGGAAATCAACTAGTAACAATCAAACAAAACTGCAATCTACTACCCATATTTCACCAATTTTGGAAGGTACCCTAAAAACGTTAAGTTTTCGAAGAAGTCATGCAAACATCTATATGCTCACTATTCTAGTCAGCATGATGCCAACAACAAATGGTTATGATCTGCTAGTTATTATGGTATATAGTAATGAAGGATTAGCGCAATTAATCAATGACTAAACCATCATTTAAAAACCACTCCATTTCTTATTTTGGCAACCCATAAAATTCCCCAATTTTTTTATTTTATATTTGACAAAACCGAATCAACTGTGATATATTTACTAGCTCCTTTTATTTTGCATTATCATAGCTTTCATTTATCACCAAAATTAGCTACATAGCATTAAAACATAACGAGATATCATATTTTGAACATTACCAGGTATATTAAATATTGCTATTGAGATGCGTATTACTGACATAGTCTGTTGGCTAAGGGAAGTACCCGTGCACACACACACCTTCATAAATGGTACAATTTTGTTCCATCTGTTAAAAGATGATTATTTTATAGCAAATTAGTCTTCATTTAATCTTAGTTTTTGGGGGGTAAATTATGTTTAATTTTTTTATATATATTGTTTTCATGATTTTATAAGGTGACTGGCTATCTTTAGCTATAACTCAACCAATTTTTAAAAATATGACTGCATGTTACACACCTTACAAATATGCAACATATTAGGCATCTGCTAAAGCATATTTGAGCAAAATATTGACAATAGTTGTAAAGATATGATCACTGATTTATGTCTACCCCCAAAATGAAAAATAAAATAAATCATACAATAAAGATTTATAAATACATTTTTACTTAATTAATCTATACCAAACTTGGTATGCATAACCACAATGGAATACAGAGCACTATATTGGATATAAAGTTATGTGCTTACTTGCACATTAATAACAATTGTCATTTTGAAGTAAAACAATTCCATTTTCTTTTCCGATTTAATAAGGTGTGTTTGTTTATTTACCTATAAATCGGCTACTTTTAAAAATATTCCTGTATATGACATATCACACTAAAGAACTGCATATTAGTCATATTTTGAAAAAAGATCAGAGTAAAATCGTCACAATGATAGCAAAGATATAGTCATTTATTTATCCCTACCTCCCCCCCAAAATAAAACAAAACAAACAACAACTTACAGATGTTCAATGAGGATTTATAAATCAACATTTTCTTACTTAATCTACACCATTAATAGTACATATAATTAGAATGTAAGATAAAGAAATATGATTGCATTTAAAGTTAGCTGCTAACTTGTAAACTAATAAGAATTGTAATTTTTTTTATATTAAAACATGTTAAGATTTTCTTCATGATTTAGTGACTGACTCTTTCAGCTACAATTCCACCAATTTTTATAATATGACTACATGTTGCATACCCTGCTGATATGCAGCATATTAGCCATCTTTAAAAAATAAAATTGAGCAAAATAGTGACAATAGTGGCCAAGATACGACTATTTGTGTATCCCTACCCCTAAAAATGAAAACTACCCAAACGTGTACAATAAGGATTTATTAATCAACTTTTATTTGAGGTTGCTGATTTTGGTGTTAAAAGAAAGCTATTTTTTTTAAAAGATTACTAATTTGCAGTTCGTTAGTCTGATATGTCATATTTAAGAATAATTTAAAAGGTAGCTGAGTTATAGGTAAATATACACACCTTTTTAAATCGGTAAAGAAAATGGAACATTGTTTTCCTTAAAAATGACATTTGTTATTTTGCATGTCAGCAACTAACTTTATATATAGTTACGTTGTTCTGTATTCCATTGTGGTTATATATACCAAGTTTGGTATAAATTAATTAGGTAAAAATTTATTTATAAATCGTTATAGTACGATTTATTGTAATTTTCATTTTGGGGTAGAGATAAATCAGTGGTCATATCTTTGCAACTATTGTCAATATTTTGCTAAAATATGTTTTATAATGTTTGCCTAATATGTTGCACAGGTATGTAACATGTAGACATAATTTAAAAACTTGGTTGAGTTATAGCTAAAGATAATAAGTCACCTTATTAAATCATGAAAATCATATATAATATTTTTTTAACATAAAAATGACAATTCTTATTATGGGCAAGTCAGCACATAACTTTAAATGCAATCATGTCGTTTTATACTTCATTCTATTTATGTGTACCATTTTGATATAGATTAATTAAGTAAAAGTCAATTCATAAATCTTTATCTTATAATTGACCAAAATCATGACAGTGGCATATACATTTATAGCCATTGGTGTATCTCTATTCTCCCGCCCCCACCCCAAAACGAACATTAAGATTAAAAGATGACTAATTTGCTATAAAATAATCGTCTTTTAACAGATGGAACAAAATCGTACCATTCATGAAGGATTATGGGGTAGGTGTGCAAGGATACTCTCCTTGGCCAACAGACTATGTCGGTAATACGCAACTCAATAGCAATATTTGATTTATCTGGTAATGTTTAAAATATGATATCTCGTCAAATGAAAGCTATGATCATGCAAAATAAAAAGAGCTAGTAAATATATCACTTACAGTTGATTAGGTTTTGTCAAAAAGAAAATATAAAAAATGGGAAATTTTAATAGTTGCCGAAATAAGAAATGGGGTCATTGATTAATTGCACTAATCCTGCATTATTACATGACATGATAACCAGCAGATCATACGCATTTATTTGATATATAATACTTGACCCTAAACCATTTGTTGGCTTCATGATGAATAGAATAGTGAGCATAAAGATTTTTGCAAGACGTCTTCGAAAAAGTAACGTTTTTAGTGTACCTTCCAATATTGGTGAAATATGGGTAGTAGATTCCAATTTTGTCTGACTGTTACTAGTTGATTTCATGTTTAGGACATCTTAGGGCTTGCTAAAAAACATAGTGTAGTAGAGTTATGGGATGGAGGTGCATGTGGATTCTATCTGACCCACGGGCTGTCTTAAATATATAAATTGTGGCTGCCATCTTGATTTCTTTTGCCACCTGGCGGCCATTTTGTTTTAAAAATATCGTTTTTTATTAAATTTGTTCATCCTAAAGTACAAATTTGGTCATAAATGGAATAATTTGGACATACTTTTGCAAGGTGAAATGTTTAATCAGAAAAACTAGCGATTTTTGGCGGCCATTTTGTTTTTCGATTTTGAGGGTCAAAAACTAAAAATTTAAATGCCTAAATAATATTTTTTTAGCAGTATTTCTCTTTATTGTAACACGTAACCATGTGGCCTTAGCGCAAATATACCAGACTACACAGGAGGATCTATAATGTAGTCAATACTGGAGGGGTGGGGACACATCCCTCCTTTTTGGACAGGAGGAAGCTCCGTCTCACACTTTTTGGACATGGGTGGATGTTCCGTACCCCCTCCCCTCCCTTTTTGAACACTTTCAAGAAGCGATTTTCGCCCTTGACAACATACCAGTGTCAGTTAAAGTAATTTACTATCAGACGTAATATGAATTAATGGGCGTCGTAGCAGGACGGTAACTTTAAGGTTCACAAGTAGCACGGCGGTAACTCGCGGCATCCTTTGATGATTTCGTTAGGATTAATATCGTGGGGGTCATCTCATGAGAAGTGTTTACAAAATTTATATATGTATAAAATTAGTGCAATAAACTATTGTATTTTTTTTAAAGAAGTTATTTTTTTTGGTTTCGTCTATGTACCACCGTTGGTTGTTTTATGTAAATAAATGAGTTGAGATGGTATTAAATGGTTGTTTATTTGCCAAAAATATACATTTTATAGGCAAATATACATATTAATAATTAACATTTAATATTTACAAATTTTAATTAGCTGTTTTACAGTAGTTGGATAAATTTGAATATTGATGGTTTAATATATGTATCTCTTATGGTACTTTAGAAAGAACATACTAAAACAAAGTGATATTCGTCTTCTATTACATTCATATTACAAAGACTACATGTTCTATTATCCCTGTCAGTTTCAGGGGCGGTTCCAGCAATTATGAATAGGACGGGGCGCACGTTTGGAGAAGTGCTTATGGGACTTGTAATTGCTGCGTTTGCCTGTTCTTTCCGCTTAGGGTTTTACAAGAAAAATGTTCATTGCCCGAAAATAAGGAGTTTGATGCAATTATAGATCCCATGTGTACTTCGGTATATTTGTGCTAAGACCTCGTGGTTACGTGTTACATTGATACAATAAAGTGAAATATTGGTAAAGTTTATTATAATTTTAGACATTTAATTTCAATTTTCCGAAGCAAAACGTGGGGAGGATAATTATACAGGCATCCCCCCTTGTCGAAAAAGTGTGGGGGGGACATGTCCCCCAGTTCCCGTGCCCCCCCCCTTCCCGAATTTACGCCCATGTTTTTTATTTCACATAAATATTATTAGGACTGCCATCAAATCCTGCTGGACAGACTTTTAATTTTTTCCCTACAGTAAACATATTTTTCAGGGGCGGATGCAGGTTTTTCTGAAAGGGGGGCGCATTTGGTAGACTGAATACTTACTAGGGAGGGGGCTTTTCTAAATGGCGGGAAATTCACATTCCTGCCCTCTATTCCTGAATTCTAAGAGGCCTTTGAATGACCTTAAATTGCTTCAAATTGATAATAATGATGACATAGGCGACGACACGGTTTGAGCGATGGGGGCCTAACTCAGACGAAGCGAGCCCATGACTTTTTGAAGATAGTTTTTAAACGGGATTCGAAATTAGACGGAAAACATACAGTTAGACAGAAAAAGTACGTGTGTAGTGTGATAAAGCAGAAATATTTACATTGATATATCGGTATCGTTATTGCAAAAAAACATTAAACACACAAAACAAGATTCAGTAGCAGCCAAGGGAAAGTGTGATTAGGGCTCAAAGGCTGAACTGAGATTTTTACAAATAATAAATTAACATAAATATACAAACAAAAAAAAACCTAAAAATATTAAACTGGCCCAGTGGTTTGAAACGTCGCTTCTATTACTTTTATTAAATTTTTTTACTATGGTCGTCAATGGGATTTGATTTGGTTAAATACCTATAGTTACGAAGTTACGCAAACCGACATTGCACTTGTTTTTATTTTGTAATTTCCACGACTGGGTTTGGTAGTATTTGCGATAGCGGATCACAGTCGCTTGAAACAAATGTCTATCAACGCAATTTGTCAGCCACAGATAATAATACAGGACCGGCGCATCTTGGTGGCAAGGGAGCACTTTTTCATTGAAGGTGCGACATATATATTTCGAATCACGTAACAGGTATTTCCCCGTTAGCCATTATTTTAAAACTTCAGAATATTTTTGTAGCTGCAAAAACATTTCATACCAATTTATTTCGTCCCTATGAGTTCCGATCTTTAAATTTTTTAATGTGAAAAAAAAATCAATCGACTCAACATGGAATTCACTATACCATGGTTCAGTTAAAATGTCTTGCATAATATGAAAACGAAATCTAGTATAACAAATGTATGAAAGTTTCGTTCGTAATCAATATTTAGACCACAAAGCACCTTAAATTCTGTGGGACATTGATTTTTAATCTTATCAGCGGCTATTGGACGTCAATCATATGGTCATTATGACGTATGTATTTAGAGGAAACCCGCTGCCGCCACATTGGCTACCCTTTCCGATAAGCAGCAAGGAATCTTTTATATGCCCCGTCATATAAACAGGAAAACACATACCACGGCCTTTTATAAACCAGTTGTGGCCCACTGGTTGGAACGGAAAATAGCCCAACCTGCATATTGGTTCACCGAGAAGGATCGATCCGACGACCGACCGGTTCACAGGCGGACACCCTACGGTTTGAGCTAGATCCTGCTACCGGTATTCAAAGACACAGACAACAGTAAAATAAAAAGTCAAACACGGGAATATATGCACCGATTTTATATCAAAATGAACAACACCATAATCATGTTATCACATCATATACGTTGATCATTTCAGCATGTCAGTGATGTACAGACAGAACATTATAACATGTTCTTAAACATGTAACAACATGTGTTGTGATGCACAAGCTATTGGTGTTACAGACCCACTTAACACTCAAGTTACTGGATGTGTGATGTAAATGGAAGTATTACAGAATTACTTACTTAAAGCCAGCTAATGAAATATTTCTGATGTACGAGGATCGTTTTAGTTTGTTTAATGAGACCACTAGAGCACACAGACTTGATTCTGCAGTTAACACATATTAATGTGCAGTGCTGGATTAAGATTTTGTAGGCTCCTGGGCTGCAGGTACTGTGAAGCCCTCAGTAATATAGACTATAATATGAATACACATATTGTATGACTCGTACAATATATATGCATACAGTAGTGTTTCGTTTTGCTGTAGTATACATGGGTGACAATTGCTTCCTGAAAGTGGGAGGGAGGGTGTGGGTCAGAGGCGATGGACTTCCTAGAAGTGGGGGAACAAAGCCGGGAGAGGCATCCCAACCTAGTTTTTAATTTGAAAATCCTTTGCTTTTAAAATGCCTTTTTCAACTAAAACCTTCAAACTTTAAAAAGACACCCTTGTGTACTTCAGTACATTTGCGATGAGACCACATGGCTAAGCAATACATTGATGTCATAAAGAGAAATACTGGAAAAGATTATTATTTAGGCATTTTATTTAAATTTTTCGAAGCGAAATGGGAGTGGGGGCTAATTATATAGGTGTCCCACCTCCCCGACTATAAAGGGGGATGTGTACCCCCATTCTCCCCAGGAGTTAAACATATGGTAGTATATTATAGTATATATTCAGTATATTAATTGAACCTTTTTTTAAATAGATAAAATAGAGTACTTATTCTTTGATTCAGCATTCACAATTGAAATAACTTTTCACAAATCTCTGGGGGCACTCCAGCTGGCAGAGACCCCCGGGCTGCAGCCACTAAAGCCCATGCCTTAATACAGCACTGTTACGGTAATGAAAAAGCTACTGAATTTATCAGTTTGAGTTAACGGGTAGTGAGGTAAAATCAATAGAAAATTATAGCTTATACTTAGGATGTAAGAACTGTAGACGTGGATAATTCAATTAACTTCAATATGCAACACCTATGTTTAACATGTGTAGTCATGTAGATACTGAAAATTACAGATGCACTACGACAGAATTTTTTACAGTAACATATAAACCATAGATAACAACAAAAGTATTCTTTAAATATATGTTATAATGGAGTACAAGCAAAATCTATTGCAACTAAAATTATTTTTTTTAAAGTTATAAAAGTGTAATTAACATTCAATATTGAGGCCATATTTGTTTTATGAACTTTTAACAGCTGAGTTTTTGTGTGGAATTCATGAAACTTTAAGAAAGTTAAAAAAAACTTATTTCCTCAATACTGCAAATACACAAACGAGGTAATGGTTAAAGATTAAATAAAACTTCAATACGAGACCACCAACATAATTTCTCAAAAGCCAGTCTATAGGTAAACTGGTCTTGGTACAAAGGTAAACAGAGTACTATTAATACTTACTTTTTAAACAAAAAAGATTTGCTATTTATAAAAACTATAAAAACCCTGTTGTTTAAATAAAATATTACAGCAACACTTCATGTTTGAAATAAAAGCATAAATAAATGTTTGATGTGTCATGACATCAGTTTTGTTTTTGAAAATATAAATAAAGAGTACTGTATACGTTTGAAGGGGAAACTTAAATACAACAACAAAACAATTACGACTGGTCCAGCTGGAACCCATGTACTTATTCGAAGACACACAAAATCAAATTTCATACACCATACTGCATTAAAAATACTCAAAATGTATTTCTCCGCAAGAGAGTGCAAGAATATTCATTAATGGCAAACATTATCTGAGATCAGATGAAAATGTTGAGATTAAGAAAATATTTATGTCCAATGTGTCAAAAGAGTTAAATACTGTTTAAAACAACAAAAAGGGAAAAAAATTATAAAAGAGAGATTATGTTAGCATGTTTAATAGGTGAAACAAAGATATAAAGTAAAACAGATGGGTTGTTTTATAAGCCATAACAAATCACTCGGTTAATACTGACTTAAAATAATAATAAAAAAAAAATACTGAAATCATTATGATAGAAACAGTCAATAAAGCCTATATTTATTTTATGAATTTAGTAATTCTGATATCACGCCAATACAAAATTAATAAACTTGTCACAAAAAAGATAAAATAGGTCAAAGTAGTATAATTATTAAAGATTAGATAGAAAGCATGTAGATATGAAATTTGTGAATTTAACAATTCCAATATTAAGCCACTACAAACTTAATGCAGTTCATCTTCACTCAAAAAGTAACAGATTGAAAGATGAATAATTATTTGAGAGATAAGGCAAAATGATCTGAGACTATGTTCCATTTAAAAATGTTAGTTTCAATGTTTTTCACCATACGTAAGTGCCCACTACAACAAGAGGAAAAATACATATGAATATGTCAACTGAGTATATAAACAGAAACCAAAACAGCACAAAATGATTAATATTTTAGAGCAAAGAAAACTATAAAGTATTGATTCTAGCTACAAAGGCAGAAGAAAAGTGAGGTTTCAACTTGATATTCTAAACTCCAAACTGACCAATAAGTTGGGTTCTACATTGATATCTAAAATAATTTAAAAATTCTTTGCATCTACCTGGTCAAAAACAGAGCACATACATATGGCAGTAGCCACTTAAAAACGAAACAAATACATATTTCTAAAAACCTGCCCTCAGCTACGATTCCGTGTCCATTCCACTATACATTTTAATTAAAAGACGGATACTTACATAATAAATCTTGTCGAAACAACTTTTGGCAAATGTGACTGGATAGAGTTCATTACTATAGTGCACCTTCTGCCTTTGTGGCTTGGAGATGACAAAAATACTATAGCAAAATATTAAATAAAAATACATATCACTACATAAAATAACATCATGTTAAACATTGGATATCCAAGCCTGAAGACTGTAGTTATTAATGTTAGGCATAAATATACATAAAAACAACACAGATGTCAAACTATATACATAGACGGACGAAACATAGAACCATTTATTCTCCTGGATGCAATTCCAATCATCTTATATAAACATTTAGAAAAGCCTTCTCCAGAATTTGTTTTACTTTGACATTTCAATACAAATGTTTGGCTTGCAATGCATACAACAAATGGGCAAGTACTGAGAGTTGAACATCTATAACCAGGAGCAATCATGAAAATGAAACATCCAGGTACTGAAGCCTTCTATGACTATAAATATGTGTAGTTTGAATACAATATAATGTTCCAATTCTTTCAGCAATACGTAATCCAGTTTAACGTTTGTTGACAGTGTGTACATATTTAAATACTGAGATGTTTATCATCTATGCTCGGATACTCTGGTGTGATCGGCTCCCACTTTCTAGCATCTGCTGGACGCCGTTGACCGATTTCGATTTCATAACACCATCTTCTTCAACAACCACGGTTTCCTGTCCATTCTCAACAACCCTGTAACAAACATTACAGATGAATACACGACTAATACATTTAAAATAAAATGTACTAAATATTCATGTTATTAAACCTGCTTTATTTCATGTCCTCAGTGAAATAACTAATTTGTCATGAGCATTATCTCAAACTGAAAAGTATTTTACAGGGGACATATGAAATGGAATCTAGTTTGATATTATATTTATTACGGTACACAACACCAATTTTAATAATGTGTCTTTTACCTCACTAGTTAGAAAACAAATTACCAAAATCAGTTAACTTTTAATTAAACAGTTGTCACCGATGTAAAAATTACACACGGTTAGATAACAAAGGTAAACATTTTATTTCCCATACCTCAATTTAAAACTTTATTAATTAAAAGAACAATGTCACTCTCAAAATTTGCTAGGGGTAACTATTTAGGGCAGTATTATATTTATCGGCATGGGTATCTTCCAAAAAAATTAAAATGGCATGTATTCGAGGACATGTTTATTTCCTGAATTTCATTACTGTATAACAAATTTGAACATTAGGTAACATGTGTTCTGTCATCAAAGAAGCAGACTCCCCAAAATAAAGGTTTCAGAATGTTATTCCAAGTCATGAAAATGTCCCAAAGGTTCAATTACCAGCAGCAACAACTGTCAGTAGCGTGTGTGTGACCCACGTTATGCAATCACAGCCTGGCAACGGCGTCTCATGCTTCCAATGAGTCTCTGGATGGCTGCCATCTTGAGTGAGGGCATTTCCACATTCCACGAGAGTTGTTGGTTGGACCGGATGTCATTAAATCGCCACCTGTAGCATGTTCCAAACATGCTTGATTGGGTTGAGATCAGGTGGCCAGTCCAAACGGACGATGGTCTCTTGATGTAAGTAGTCCTCAACCACCCTGGGACGATGAGGTCGAATGTTGTCGTCCATGAGGATGAACTGAGGTCCGATTGCACCAGCATATGGTCTGACGTAGACATCCAGGATCTCATCACTGTAGCATATGCTGGTCATCATGCCTCTCTTCATGATGTGCAGGTCTATTCTTCTACCTCTGCTAATACCAGCCAACACTATGATGGAGCCTCCACCATAGCGGTCATGTTGGCATCTTGAAATCGCTCCCCACATCTTCTCCACACTCGAGCACATCGATCTGTAAAGTCAAGACTGTACCTTGCCTTATCGGAGTACAGGATCCTATTCGTTATCATTAAAGTTGATGTAATCTTGTGCCCAGTCCAGATGCTCCTGTTTGTGAAGTTGGGTCAAGGGAATGCGAATGCATGCTCTCCTACATTGAAGACCATTCTGCTGAAGATGATTAAGGACTGTTTGCGTGGAAACGTTAACTCCAACAGCATTCCTCAACTCATTTCATAGAGTAGTCGCATTCACAAGAAATCGGTCCTCTCTTGGAGTGGTTGCTCAGTGTCAACCACCAGCATGGCACTGGTTAGTTGAGCCACATGTCTGGAATCGATTCCATGCTCTGCTTATTCAACTTTGGCTCACACCAAACACGTTGGGAACCCTATGCTGTGAAGACCCAAATTCCATCATGCCCATGGCCCTGGCCAATTCTTTGGTGGTCAACCGACGACGTTGATGTTGGGGAGGCATTGAGGACATCAAATGTGGTAAAAATGTTTTCGAAACTGATGCTAACCTTTCAATAACAAGTGTACGACGATGCTGTCTCAGCAAGCCAGTACAGAGGTTGTAAAGTTGCACGTGCATACCATTATGTCAAAGGTGCATGGTGATCACTCAATCATTTGATTGAGGCCCTCGCAGGGCTCGCGCTGTCGGTAGCCAAATTAGCCACTGGCTAATTTTTACAAAATATGACTAATAAAATCTGATTATGGCTAAAAATTTGGCTAAGCCTATTTTTAGTGAAACTTTTTCTTCTTTATTTTTATAATTCGGGGATCTCATGGATCCGTGACCTCGGGTCAATGACGCATCGATCATGGAAGGGATGAGCGATGTTCCTTCCACTACAAGTTTATTTACCAAAAATGCCACGTGCCTTTCGATTGTCTCACACTTTGCGGATGACTGACTCGGTCAGAGTAAGACTAAAAACTGACAAGCTAAAGTAAAATAATCATTACCTTCAAAGTAATGGGTAACAATGGATTAGTTCCTTATAATACTTGTATTTTTAACCATAAAAGAACAAAAACTTTGTTTTTTTGACCAGAAGAAAACAAATCTCTGTAGGGAAGCCATTCGACAATGTTCGGAATATTACGACATCTTGCCGGAAACAGAAATCTGCAGATTTTTTTTTGCAGATTAAACTAGTGAATTAATTGACGTGTTCCTGGCTAATAATAATCCAACTTTATGTATCGAAACTAATATGTCGAGCGTTTGTTTCAACCGGAAGAGAAAAAAAAATGTCTGTAGCGAAGCCATTCGGCACTCTTTGCGATATTACATCTTGCCAATCTCGGACTGCGTTGTTTTGCAGATTACGCTAGCGAGGCATTTGACGTTTTCCAGGCTAATAATAGTCGGACTTTGTTTATCGAAACGAGTATGTCGAGCGCTTTTCGTTGCAGTTTTTTCGTTCGGTTTAATATTTTATTTTTGGGAAATTCCACTCGTCGTGCTAGTGGAAAGTGGTTATTTGGTAGCCCGACCGCAAACACCACTAGCCGACATTTTAACTCTTAAAATAGGGAAGG
>JAULBS010132909.1:0-13278 GCA_032355785.1 Symmetromphalus regularis | reverse complement strand
AAATATTGGTGTAAACTTATTCAATTACCACATTTCAGATTACCTTTTCAAAGTTATTTGATGTTAAAATCTTTAGATGATGTTGTGTACATTAATTGGGGTACAAAAGTAAAGCAATTTTTATTTAATCATGGTTTTGTATGGTTATATCATGAAGTAGGTAATATTGATTTGTTTATCTCATTGTTTAAACAGAGACTTTATGACAGTTTGCAGCAACAGTGGTCAGCTGATATAAATATATCTGCCTCATATTATATTACAAGCAGTATAAATCTTTTCTGGATATCGAAAGATACTTGCAACTTAACTTTTCTGTACATCTTAAAAGGGCCTTGTCGAAGTTTAGATGTAATAGCTCTGGATTAGCTGTAGACACTGGTAAATTTAACAATATAACCTATATGTATGACCAAAGATGGTACCCTTTTTGTAGAATTAATGATGAAGATCAACTTAAGTGTAAAAAGTATACAGACTTAATAAAAAAGTTTCTTTATTCTTTTATCAATAAACATTCACATGTACCACTTATGATTATTTTTGTGAAGCTGATGTCATCTACAAATGAACTATTGTTGTACAATTTGTCATTGTTTTTATGTCGGGTATCTGTAATAAGAAAGCAAAGTGATTTTTTGTAAGTTAACTACTAGCATGCAACACAAATATATCTGTTTCTGATTTATTTTGGACCTGTGGCTTTAATACTGAATAAACTTGTTCTTGTTCTATAAGGATAATATAACATTAGGATAATGTTCTATTTACTATAACACCAGCTATGACCTCATTCTATTACTATTAATCAGTAACACAATCGTCTCATAACAGCACAAAGGTGGATCATAATATTCTTGGCATGACCTTTAGAACAATGATCTGTAAGGAAAACAGATTGATGCTATTTTCCAACATAATCCCCCTTGACCATTTAGTATTTGTTTAGTACAGTTGGTCAACAAACAGCCACTCTCACTGGAACAAGGGGGATATTTTTAGTTACTTTAAAAAAGAAAGAAGATAATAATTTAATGCCTCAGAACCAAAAGGCTGTGGTATGTGTTGTCCTGTCTGTGAGATGGTGTATATAAAAATAGACCCCTCGCTGTTTATCGCAAAGAGTAGCCTATGTGGCGACATCAGGTTTCCTCTAAATACATGTCAGAATGACCATATGTTTGACATCCAATAGCTGATGATAAAATATAAATCAATGTGCTCTAGAGGAGTCATTAAATAAAACAAACTTTACTTTTTACTTTATTAATCATTGGCTATTGGATATCACACATTTGGTAATTTTGACACATAGTCAAGTGTGAGCCAGCCTCCAATAGGATCTGAACCTCTGTCTTCAGCTTGAGAGTCCAATGTTGTACTAATGGACTAATGAAGCTCATAAGTAGGCTACCAATTCTAAATTGTAGCAATTGATCTTTTGTACATGTATATGCTTTCCAACAGACAAAACAGCACATATCATGGTCTTTGTTATACCAGTTGTGGACCACTGGCTGGAATAAAAAATAACACAGCCAATGTCTATTTGATTTCTAACATTATAAATTATACCAAGTTTCTCATAATGTAAAGTTTGTTTGTTTTATTTAACGACACCTCTAGATCACATTGATTTTTATCTTATCAGCGGATATTGGACAGCAATCATATGGTCATTCTGACATATGTATTTTAGAGGAAACCCGCTGCCACCACATTGGCTACTCTTTCTAATAACAGCATGGGGTCTTTTATATGCACTGTCCCATAGACAGGACAGCACATACCACGGCCTTTGATAACCCAGTTGTGGACCACTGGTTGGAACAGAAACGTTATTACAGAGACTGTTAACTCTTTATGTTCTAGGGTCTAGATGTAAGCAGTCTGAAGGGTAATATCAAGCTACACGTGCTGGAGAGAAAGACTGGGGTTATCCTGTCTGGCAGCGACGGACCTACCGAAGCTACTCTAGTTACCTGGCTTCAGGAACATCCGACCTTTCAGGTCATTAGGCCAAAGGTCAAAATGAAGTTACCGAGCCCATATTTGATTAAGCTGCGTATGTATCAGATTCTTTATAGAATGAAATTTAAAAAAAAAATCTTCTTTTCATTCTCCCAGATCAGTGTTTAGCAATGTTAAAGATAGGTACTTTGAATCATCTAAAAATAATCTTTTTACAAAGAAATATAATTATTAAAAAAAATAATAATAATTATTAAAATTTAAGTGTGGGGGTCAAGGGGGTTTCCCAGTCCTAACCAAAAAAGGTTGATCCTAATCCTCTTATTTGAAATAATATTAATTTCTTCCTATCAATCATACAACTCCTGTAATTACGAAAATGTTCACGGCAAAATAAATGCTGTGGAGAAAGTGTCCACAGCATTTTCCACGGCAATTTTAGCGTAAAGTATACTTTATTGTTAATAATAAGAAAACATTTATGTTTAATCTGCTGCTAAAAAGTGCTGTGGTGAATGAAAAACTGCAGCAATCTTCATGGCATTGTAAACTGCCCCAGGCAATTTCAAGGGTTGAACTTAATTATTATTCGTTTTGTCCATTCCCTAAACCACTTTTAGCAATAAAACTATTACAAATTATGATGTATTTTACTGTAACCACACCCTACCCAGAAAAAGATCAATACGAATGTTGATCCATGTTAATGTGTTATTTGTTCCTTATTTCGGCTCCCGTTCCTTTAGTGTGTCTGCTGTGAAGAAATGGAATGAACTACCAGACACTCTTAAAATGCCCCAAATCGTTTATCTTTTAAAAAAACTTCTTAAAACACATTTGTTTACCCAGTACTTTTAATCATTCAGTGAGTCTTTTTATCTCCCCTTCCATCTCTTAAGCATTTATAATGACTCATATTTATTTGTTAGTTTAATATCATCCTACAAATTGTTTTAACCATGTCATTTGATTTTTGTAATGTGCTTTGAACATACGTTAGTGTGGAGTTTAGCGCTATATAAATGAACTTATTATTATTTATTTAACTTGCAGAAAAAGAAAGGAAGGAGCGAGAGAAACAGAAAGAAGAGCTGAGAAAAAAGGAAGAGGAGAAAGAGAGAGAAAGACAGCGGAGGAAACGAGAATGGGAAAGAGAGAAGGAGAGAGAAAAAGCAGAAAAGCTCAGAAAGGAGTCTGAGCAAAAGAATAAAGCTGCAGAGGGCCCTGATCCAATCAGATTGAATGTTAGAAAGTCTCTTAGAGATGCCTTAGCCAATCGGTACGTTGCCCTGATCCAATCAGATTGAATGTTAGAAATTTCTCTTAGAGATGCCTTAGCCAATCGATCCAATCAGATTGAATGTTAGAAATTTCTCTTAGAGATGCCGTAGCCAATCGTTACGTTGTTAATTACTGTATTTAATGTCTGCAGATCCAATCAGATTGAATGTTAGAAATTTCTCTTAGAGATGCCGTAGCCAATCGTTAAGTTGTTAATTACTGTAATTAATATGTACTTTTTTACGTAAACAAAAGCTGTTATATATCATTTCTTTTAGAAGACCCCTTATTGCTAAAAAAAGATTAACCTATGTGGAAGCAGGTTATTGCTTCCAGCCACTGGATCTTACATTAATTGATCGGCAGCGTCCTCACATTTGTTTGTCAGAGCATCCAAGAGCTTCACACTCATTATCAACTTGGTTTGTCGTGCTTGTATCCCATTAAAGTTTTAGCACCTGATTATAATTTGATTTCAGAACAAAAGATGCCGATGACATGATGTACTCGACCAATGAGATTAAAGCAATCGCGCTCAAGATAGAAGACTGCCTGTTCAAGTATTTCGAGGACACGGGGCACAAGTATAAAAACAAGTACCGCACGCTTGTCTTCAACATCAGAGATCCTAAGAATAAGGTAAACAATAAAACTGTTTGGTATTTTTATCTTACGATTATTTATTTTAATTTTGGTTTTGACAATCTTACACTTGTAGCTAGGCAACAACTTTTTGAAGTAGTTTCCGCCGGGCCATCGTAAAATTCAATTGCTCGATGTCATTCCTATCAAAGCCGCTAAATTCATCGTGAGACATAAATTTTCCTGCCATTGACTATTCATTGAAACCTTTTTCAACCAGCCAATCTTCATAACCTTCATTTTCCATCTTGCTGACAAGCTTGCAAGCTGTGATTAGGCTACACTCCAGTATGGTAGGCTGCACGTGCGCCACAAATTACGCATGCTCATGTTAAACTAGTTAAATGCAAATAATGTTTTAATTATTATTTTGTCATAAATAATAAAAATGTTCCTATTTTTCTTCTCAGGTTATTTTTTAAATTTTTAGTTGACTAGATGACTAATGCTTTAGTAGAAACCCAAACTACAACCCCTACTATTAAGAAAATGTTCACAGCAAAATATATGCTGTGGAGAAATAGTGTCCAAAGCATTTTCCAAGAATAGTAATTTTAAAAATACACCTTGACAAAAAATGTGCCATGAAGAATGAAAAAATCCCTGGCTATCTCCACGGCATTGCTGATTGCAGCGAGCAATTTTAGGAGTTGGACTGTGATCAGTTCAGTAGTTACCAGATGAATGAAACTTTTGTATGGAATATTGGCATAACAAGAATTTTATACTTGGAAGGCGGAGGAGGGGATACTATGCTGAAAACTAAAATAGAATCAGTCGTAAGACAGGCAAACATAAAATTTGGTTACGGGAAAAGGTTGTGATGGGGGTGTGTGTGTACATGTAGCCTCGTTGGCACTGTTCTGACTAACCAATGATATGGAACAATAAAATACTGCCTGTACCCACAAAACTAAGAGATATTACATCCCATAGAATGCATCGGGAAAAAAAAGAAGTATAGTTTGTTTTATTTAATGATGCCTCTGGATCACATTGATTTTTATCTTATCATCAGCTATTGGACGTCATACATATGGTTATTTAGACATATGTATTTAGAGGAATCCCTCTGCTACCATATAGGCTACTCTTTTCCGATAAGCAGCAAGTGGTCTTTTATATGCACCGTCCCACAGACAGGACAGCACATACCACAGCCTTTGATGAACCAGTTATGGATCACTGGTTGGAACAGAAAATAGCCCAAGCTGCCATTGAGTCCACTGAGAAGGTTCAGAATGCATCATTAAATTCACCATTCGTCGTCTGTATGACAAAGGGGCGAATATACAATTTTGCCAAATTACGTAATAACGTTTTAAAAATTTGACGTCCCATTGATTTGCCTTGTTGTCTAAAATTAATTAATTAACTAATTAAACGAGTCAAAGATAAAGTTGTTATTTTCTTAATCAAAACCTACGGCCATATTAATATAAAAAATGATTTTATGTCATTTTATAACAGTTTGAATATTCACCCCTTCGTCAGAGTGACAACGAATTGTTTGGTAATATGGTATGTTTTGTGATGGAGAAAACAGTAGGTAGAAGCTTTTTAGTGACATAAAAGAGAGTATTCATTTATAAAATGCGACAAAACACTATTCAACCCCTGTAATTAAGAAAATGTTCACAAAAAAATAATGCTGTGGAGAAATAGCGTTGACAGCAATTTTAGTGTAATGTATACTTTATTTTTAATAATAAAAAAATATACCTTGAAAAAAACATTATCTGCCGCAAAAAAAAGTGCTGCAGAGAATGGAAAACTCACGCAATCTCTACTGCATTGCAATTTCAGGTGTTGCTGTTTGTTTTACGGCATAATTTATTTTGGGGCACTTGGATTAAATAAATGTTGGGATCCCCAGAAAGAAATCAATGAGTCTTGGAGATCCTCAGTTTAAACTCCTTTAAATGTTTTTATCTGTTTAGGTGAACATATTAATTTTTTTTAATTTCTCTTTAGGGCTTGTTCCGAAAGATCCTGACAGGTCAGATCAAGCCATCGAAGCTGATTCACATGTCACACGATGACCTGGCATCAAAAGAATTAGCCAAGTGGAGAAAGAAAGAGACCAAACACGTAAGTATTAAAAGACTGTTCTACCTCCTTACAACAAAAATGTATGCTTTATCTTACAGGCATCGTACTTCTCTGCAAAATTGTGGACTTCCATGTAAAGGAAAATAATAATAACAAACAAAAAACAAAATAAAAATACTTTCAGGACAGTTTTGCATACACAGTCGCTACATAGCAGAAGTGGTCTCACTACACAGTTTATTGTTTTAACTAAGAGTGGTAGTCTCACTACACAGTTCATTGTTTTAACTAAGAGCTATGGTTTCACTACACAGTTCATTGTTTTAACTAAGAGCTATGGTCTCACTACACAGTTCATTGTTTTAACTAAGAGCTATAGTCTCACTACACAGTTCATTGTGTTAACTAAGAGCTGTGGTCTCACTACACAGTATATGGTTTTAACTAAGAGCTGTTGTCTCACTTCACAGTTTATTGTTTTAACTAAGAGCTATGGTCTTACTTCACAGTTTATTGTTTTAACTAAGAGCTGTGGTCTCACTGCACAGTTTATTGTTTTAACTAAGACCTGTGGTCTCACTGCACAGTTTATTGTTTTAACTAAGACCTGTGGTCTCAGTGAAGTTTATAGTTTTAACTAAGAGCTTTGGTCTCACTACACAGTTCATTATTTTAACTAAGAGCTTTTGTCTCACTACACAGTTCATTGTTTTAACTAAGAGCTATGGCCTCTGCACAGTTTATTGTTTTAACTAAGAGCTTTTGTCTCACTGCACAGTTTATTTTTGTTATTATTTTAAAGACACTGGAGATGATCGAGACAGCAGAAAAGAAAGCACAGAAGGAACCAATCCATATCAGGAAAAAAACTCACAAAGGAGAGGTGGAACTCCAGGATGAGGATCTCAGCACACTGGCAGAGGTAAGCAAGGTCTCACACACCAGCAGGGTCGAAAATCCGTTCCTGAAAGTAGGGGGGACGGAACACATCCTGGTCCAAAAAGTGTGGGGGGAATGGACCATCCCGCAGCTCCACCCATCCCCCCCCCACCATTATAGACCACTTGTGTTCTTTGGTATATTTGCGCTAAGACAACATGGTTTAAAGTGTTACATTGATACAATAAAGAGAAATACTGGTAAAGATTATTATTTAGGCATTTTAATTTTAATTTCACTGAAATTTTCAAGATCTTGAATATCTTTGAATTTCAGGTTTGTCAATAAAAGTCTGTGAAAATCTTTAATTTTTATCTTATCTGTTCCAAAAAAAGAAAGAAAAGGACCCAATTCTCTACCTCCTTTAATTTTCTGACTACTGTTGTTGAGGTACATGTATCTAAAATAAATGTCTTTGAAAATTGCAAAAACCTACCTTGAAAGTCTTTGAAAAGTCTTATTTTTTTGTTAAGAACCCTGTTATAGGAACTATATTCTTAAAGAACTTTGTTTAATGACATCACTAGAGCACATTGATTTATTAATCATCACTATATTTTTCTATTGTGGAGGTGAGATCTTTTACATGTACTTTCTCACAAATAATATAATATAATAAACATGGGCGTAAATCCCGGGAGGGACACGTCCCCCCCCCCACTTTTCGGACAGGGGTGGACGCCTATATAATTATCCCTCTCACTTATTGCATAGAAAAAACAAAAATTTCAGTGAAATTAAAATTAAAATGCGTAAATAATAATCTTTACAAGTATTTCTCTTTATTGTATCAATATAACACTTTAAACTATGTGGTTTTAGCGCAAATATACCAAAGTACACAAGTGGTCTATAATTGTGGGGGAATGGGAGGAGGGCAGCGGGATGGTCCGTCCCCCACCACGTTTTGGACAAGGTTGTGTTCCGTAACCCCCCACTTTCAGGAACGGATTTTTGCCCTTGATAATAAATTCTATAATAATGTCAATACCAGTAATAAAAGTGTTCACAGTTGAATGTACTGCCATATAGGTGTACTTTATACAGTATTTCTATATTCTATTAACTCAGTTTGTTATGATCATTTGTAACATGGTGAGTCCATCATAATAATTATTTTGCATTGCTATTAACTGAGTCTGTTGAGACTTTTTCTAACAGAGTGCATGCAGATATATCAAGGATAAAATCATATCTTCATCAGAGTACAAGGAAAGTATAGACAAAATTAAAAGGACCTGTACTCAAGAATGGTTGGAGAAGAAATAAAAATAAAACAGTGATAATACCAGCTATTCACGTAACCCCGAATTCCCACATCACCCAGATTTAAATATGCAAATAATTGTTAAATCATTTCTGGAATTGCTCCTTTAATTTGGTGAGTTGTTTGTCAAAGTTAAACAGGCCTGTCACAATTGAACGTTTGTGTAATCCATGAATGGGTTATGCAAAACATTTTAGATAAGCCATTTCATTTTGCATAATCCATTTAGAAAATACATTGTTAAGTTAACAGAGGCTGTTATTCAACTGATCTGTTTGATTGTTATGTGACAGCTACTTATGTTGACATTGTTATTGGTAAGAAATGTTATGGAAATTGAGGTTAAACATAGCCGTATTTTCACAATTTTGATATTAAGTTGTTATTAATGGCTATTTACATATTTGTTATATAAAAGCATTTTTAAACTGTGCAGTAAATGTTTCTTTTATTACACACACCTGTATGCAATATATTTTATATAACATGACAAACTAATGACATGTTTTGGCAAGTATCTGTTATGTCAGAAAATAACCCAACCTATTGACAATACAGTTTATTCATGTTGCAAAAAGTAAAGTTTGTTTTATTTAACGACGCCTCTAGAGCACATTGATTTATATCTTATCATCAGCTATCATATTGTCATTCTGACATATGTATTTAGAGGAAACATGCTGCCACCACATAGGCTACACTTTCCGATAAGCAGCAAGGGGTCTTTTATATGCAACATCCCATAGACAGAACAGCACATGCCTCAGCCTTTTATGAACTAGTTGTGGACCACTGGCTAGAATGGAAAATAGCCCAAACTGCAAATGGGTCAACTGAGAAGAATTGATCTGATGACCGACCGGTTCAAAGGCAGACACTCTACCATTTGAGCTAGATCCCGCTCCCTATTCATGGTGCAGTGCACATGTGTGGGTTGCTGATAAACACTAATATTGAATAATCATGAGTAGGTAGTTAGACGTGGAATTTTTAATCTTGTTACCAGCTCCAACCCATAGTGATTGTTTCACAAGCCTGGGTGGTTGTATTTATTTTCATACTTATATCCAATTAAGGTTGAAGCACGCTGTCAGGGTTCTACCTAGCATCTGGAAAATGGGAGTCATCATGACTCACAGGGTTTTATTTTGGGAGTCAAGCACTCAAAAATGGGAGTCAAGCACTCAAAAATAGGAGTCAAGCACATTATTTCAATCACATAATTAACTGAATAACCGTCTTGTTTATATTACATGCATACATTATATCCATTATCCACTATTATATCTGTATAATACTAATACATGTATATCTATTGTTTTTTATTCTCATAAATAATAGGTTTTTGTGTATTTAAAAAAATTAAAATCATTGACGTTGGAAATATTTTGTGTCAACCATGATGTACACATATTTTATTTACGGGTATTTTAGCAAAATATTGCTTCGAATACGCAGGATACCTGTGTCATGTGAAACCCTGCAGCTCTAACAAACAATTGTATATTTAAACATTATATCACTTTCTAATTGTAATGCTTTGTGTAGCTACTGCTTATTTTAGACATTATTTAGTTAATTAGCATTGTTTCATTCTAAAGTGGCTTTTTAAATTTGGACTCGTAAATTTTAGGAATTTGGCGACATGCTGACATTCTAGTCATAATTGACAGTTGTCTATAGAAATAAGGAAATATAAAATTGATATCACGATCACTAAAACGTGCTCTTTTTTCTTCACTTTTGGGGCGAATTTATCTAAAGTATCAGCCTTTACATTTAAACATTTCATTTGGCGACAAACACATTTTGACACCCTTATCATATTTGGTCATTAGCCACTTCATGGTGAAGAGAATAGTGAGCATAAAGATTTTTGCAAGACATCTTCGAAAATGTCACGTTGGTGAACTATGGGTAGTAGCTTCCAATTTTGTTTGACTGTTACTAGTGATTTCATGTTTAGGAGATCTTAGGGCTTGCTAAAAACATAGTGTAGAAGAGTTATGGGATGGAGGTGCATGTGGATCCTATCTGGCCCACGGGCTGTCTTAAATATATAGATTGTGGCTGCCATCTTGATTTTTTCTGCCAAAATGTATGGAAACACAACACAGCTTCACAGATTTAACGCAAATAAGATTATTTTAATCAAGAAGTGTAATTTTCTCTATAGCAGAAAGGAATCGTTTATGTTCACTTTTCCTCACACAGAACAGTACACACAAGTCGTGGGGTATTGTTTGGGACAGGAAAAACACCAATCAGAGAATGAGTCCACTGAGAGGTACGATCCTACGACCAAAATAACTCAGGCAAACGTTCTTCCTAGTGAGAATCTGATGGATCCCGCTGTTCATCACAAAGCACATGACATAATGATTACCAGATAGTATGTTTCGGGTAATAGGTATACCCACACTTTACGACGTGTATTGGTGAATATTCTACAGTTTTGGTCATTGGGCTACAAGTTTTAATCCATATTGTACCAACTTATTTGTTTAGCGCATTATGATAAAGAGCTGGCTCACGGTGTCGATGGATGGTAGTTCAAGTCTTCATAAGATGAAGTTCTTTTATTTGACATTGATTTCTATGTATTTCTATGTATTATCAAAATGATGTTATAGTACGGTAATGTTAAGTATGTAAATGTAATTTCTGTATATAAGTAGTGTTAAATAGGTACTGTAAATACTCCTACATTTGTAACTGAAATATGTAGTTGTATCGATGAATACACTTACACTTTTGACAAAAGAAACCAAGAAAACGAGGCGGGAAGTGAGGTATAAATAATGATATTTACCCAACGAGTTCGTTGATCTTGTTGAGACTAAGACACATTCTATAAGTAGTTTGAGTAGAACACATTCCTTCTGATACAAAACCCACTATCAACAAGATCAATACGAACAGTTTCGCATCTGTCATTTTACGAGTTAGTCTGAAAAGAAAAAACGAAATGTCTTGTTTAACGACACCCTAGCACATATTTGTTCAGCGGCTATTAGGTGTCAAATAGGTTGTTTGAGACTCATGATCTTCACGAAAGCAAAGGATTGTTTGTTTAACGACTCCTAAGCTCATTCCTTAGTCAACGGCTTTTAGGTGTCTGGCATATGAGACTTTGACAGGACTGCTTATAACATGGCCTTTGATAAACCAGTTGTGGAAACTGGTCGGTATAAGTGTCTTACAGCTATCCATTGAGTCTTGGAGAGCACTCACTCTGAATTACTGAATTGGAGCCAGTATCGAGATTAAAAATACTGTACCTCGATTGAGATTTGATCTCAGAATCTACCAGCCGTAAGGGATCCATAGACAAGACAGCACACTCGACGGCCTTTGTTACACAAGTTATTGACCACTGGTTAGATGGAAAAATAGTTATAATGAGTAAAACTAAGGGTCTCGATACGACGACCCGTCGCACTTTAGGCAAACGCTACATCTATTGTGTCCCAGTGCATGAAAAGAAAAAATTGCCATTTAACAATTACACATGAATCTTCTAATATTGCATTCTTGTTGAACTATATACATATATTTAAGAATTGTACTTGATAATGTTTGATCTTCATGGAAGTATGAACTGCAAAAACGGCTTTACACTGAACGGCTCCGCGCTAACGCGCTACGCCGTTCATATCAAAGTGTGTAAAGCTGTTTTGCGGTTCCTACTTCTATGAACCTCAAACATTATATGTATAACTTTGTCATTAATATAAAGTTTATTTCAAAATAAAAATCGAACTCTTTTGTCTAGCTATTTACTATTTCATTAACGCGAAATTTATACACAGCTTTAGGGAAACCCCATCCTTGGGGTTCTGCTTTTTCCGTCAAAAGCAGAATGAGAAGATCGGTTTCTTACACACAAAAATATCGATTCTTCACAATCATGGCATTAAATGTCAATATCAGCCAGGCACATTCATAATTTAACATAAACAAATGACGTTAAAAGTTATTTAAGTGAATGTAAACAATAATATAAACATATAAAATGATCTCTTTTGTATATTAAAATCTGCTTGTGGTGAAGCGGTTGGTGTATGAATATTTAACTATAAATTTGCGAAGGTGGTTTTCCGATTATGGTGTTGAAATTACAGTTATCAAATTTTAAGTGTGAAAATTCCATGTGATGATAGATTTTACATTGGCAAAGTGTGTTTAATGTTACCAGTCATAGCTGAAACCGGTATGTCACATGTTTCTGTTGTATTCACTGGCTTTGTAATTGTGAAAGTAGGAAAATGTGTCGACAATTACTATATGTGTGAGATTAAACAGGACCAAGCTCATATTTCATTATAGATGGGGGAAAAAAAGTTTCCAAATTAAAATCTCCAAAAAAATTGGTAGGCACTCTGTTATTTTGACGTCATCGTTTCATGTTTAAAAACAGAATCTTGGGGAATTCCTTAGTGATTCCTTTGTTGACATAATTCATAAAATAGTTTCGGTTATAGTTCGAAATAGTGCTAAACTGAGGTTCATGCATCTGCGAACGTTGTTTTTTTACGTCACATGATGTCATTTGGACCAATCCAAATTTTTATAACAAATGTGTATTTACAAAATGGAATTATATAGTGTTTATATCAAGTTATTATTATTATTATTTTATTATTATTATAATAAAAAAAATAAAAGTTGTTATAATAGTTTTTGTTTTCTTTCTAAAAGACATTTCCATATTAATTAATTATATACATATTTCAAATATATTCAAATATGATCCCGACTTTATCACTGTCACAGCTGAACATTATCACCAGTAATTATCTTTATGCTTTGTGATTCAGTCTAAAATTACAAAAAAACATTTCCATATTAATTAATGATTTACCTATAAAGTAATGCCGTCTACCTCAGTTTGTAGACAAAACAGCAAAAGACATTTCCGTACAGCCATTCACAGAAAAAGAAGGTAAGAATTGTTTTTCATTCTAGCAGCATTTTTTAACTTAGAGCCAGACACAATTAAAAGAATTAGCCCGTTGTATTTATTTGTTGTTTACATATGCAGGATGAGCTATTTTCCGTTCCAACCAGTGGTCCACAACTGGTTTATCAAAGGCCGTGGTATGTGCTGTCCTGTCTATGGGACG
>JAULBS010132898.1:0-13280 GCA_032355785.1 Symmetromphalus regularis | reverse complement strand
CTCTAAAGACATATGTCAGAATGACCATATGTATGATGTCCAATAGCCGATGATAAGATAAAAATCAATGTGCTCTATAGGCATTGTTAAATAAAACAAACTTTACTTTTTTTTCAATGTGCTCTGGTGGGGTCATTAAACAATACAAAAAACATTCAACTGGAGAACATACCAAACCAAACTGAGTTGCTAAGATCATCCAACTGGTGATGTTTAACAAATGTTTTATTTCTTCAAATGTGCTCATAAAAGTTAAATATATAAAAATTAGTTTTAAAAATTATGCTGAATTATTACTTAATATCAATTATAAAATTGATTTCAGATCTTGACGAGTGTGTTATGATGCAGCACAACTGTCGAGACCGGTGTATCAACACTCCGGGAAGTTTCGAGTGCGGTTGTTCTGAGGGTTACAGACGTTCACGGGATGGACGATGTGAAGGTAAATAAGATGGATTATTCACTGTTGTCAGTATTTACCTCTTCTTACAGACAGGGCCTTCGAGAACAGGGTGCTGCATGGGGCTTCCTGGTGACTTGAGACTAATATATCTATTGTTTTTTATTTATTTTTACAGGCCCTTAACCGTCCATGGGTCCTGGAGCATTTCCCTCTGCTGAGGCCCCTCTCAGTGGGCCTGTATACAGATGAGACTAATTTTCAGTCCATACAAAAATATTTTTCTTAAAATGTTGAATTTTTATAATAATTTTTAAGATTAATTTAAATTTGTACATGTTTTTGAATAGACAGATGCCTGTTTAAATTGCACTGTAGTTTATTAAACTCAAAGGTTTAAAAGTTTTTTAAATCTTTAACTAGAAACTGTTATACAAGAAACAATAATAGTAATTTAGACAATAAATATGATTAGGATAAATTATCAACAGGGTCATCAAAATTTTAAATGTTAAATGAAGATGTCAAAGACAAAATTATCAGGGTCACATTGAAGTCAAACAGAAAAATGATAATGAATGACCACATATTTAAGAATGACTCTGATCGTTCTGCAAGTATAGGGACATTTGAAAACAAGCATCTTCATATGCAGTTATAGTTGGCAGTGTCAGGTCAGTATTGGAAATTGGTTTGCCTGATTGTTTTGCCATTGACGTCTTCAAATAAATAATAATAAAAAAATATCTGTCTTTTCAAATTGTTAATATTTTAATAGTTAATGAGAGGTTTGTCTTACATTCAGATGGTTTTATTTCTTTCTTCTTTTTTTCTATTTCTTATTTTCCTTTTTTTAAAAACTATTTTAATTTTGTTTTTTCTCTTTATTAATTTTTTTTTTATGATGCGTCATTAAACAAACAATCCTTCCTTTTTCATGTTTTCTAGATATTGATGAATGTAGAGAAACACCAAGACTTTGCGGGCCTGTCGGGACCTGTCACAACGCACAGGGCAGCTTTACATGCGTTTGTCCACGTGGCTACAGACTGGACACATCTGGTACAAAGTGTATTGGTAAGTTTAGTTTATTTGGTAATTGTATTTGTCTGATTTGTACATACTCATACATATATGTAGGTGCTGGTTTTACGTCCACGTGGCTACAGACTGGACACATCTGGTACAAAGTGTATTGGTAAGTTTAGTTTATTTGGTAAGTGTATTTGTCTGATTTGTACATACTCATACATATATGTATGTGCTGGTTTTACGTCCACGTGGCTACAGACTGGACACATCTGGTACAAAGTGTATTGGTAAGTTTTGTTTATTTGGTAAGTGTATTTGTCTGATTTGTACATACTCATACATATATGTATGTGCTGGTTTTACGTCCACGGATTGGACACATCTGGTACAAAGTGTACTGGTAAGTTTAGTTTATTTGTTAAGTGTATTTGTTTGATTTGCACATACTTATACATAATATGCATGTGCTGGTTATACCACGTATCATTAATGACCATAAATGAACTATGTAGTCACCACAGATCTGAGCACATGCTTAAAAAAGACTGAAAGTACTAAGGTAATGAATTAGACATCCCAAATCCTAACACTATCAATGTATTTTGAGGCAGTATTAAAAAAATTAATTCCATTTAAAAAAAAAAAAAATAGTTATCATTTATTATTTGAGATAAATAATTTTATATTCTTTTTTTCTGCAAAGTTGTAAGTTTTTATTAATGTATAAATAAAAACATTATAAATGCCTTTGTGTATAATGAAGTCATAAAAAAAAAAAAAAAATTAAATTAGTTTTATTGATTTATGCCTAAATAAAGTATTTGACACATTCTAATATCTAATATCCTGGGAGTGTATTTAAAGATATATTTATTTCTCTGTATCTCAGACGAGGATGAGTGTAAGGATGGCAAGTGTGATGGGGAGTGTGAGAACACTCCAGGAAGCTATAGATGTGAGTGTCCACCCGGCTACACACAACATTATACTGGAGAGTGTATTGGTAAGTCCGTAAACAATGCAAACTAACCACAGAAATATTTATTTTAAACAATATTTGATTTTATTAGTATGTAAAAATGTATACTTTGATATTGGAATTGGTGAAAGAACATTGCCTGTATTAAGATATTTTCATTGCTACATTAGCATGGTTAGTATAAACATATAAAATATATAGGCATATTAATTGTTAATTTTTTCTTCATAAAACTGATAGATGTGAATCAGTAGTTGCACCATTACATATTTTTAATAGCTTTGTGCTTGAACTTATGTAAAATGTATAGGACAATTCATTGTTTGTTTTTTTCTTTATAAAAATGACAAGAGAAGAATGAATGTTTGGACAATTATCTACATGTATTTGATATAGATTTGTGCTTGAACTTATATAAAATGTTTAGTTTTATTCATTGTTTTTCTCTTTATAATCAAACAGATGTGAATGAATGTTTGGACCAGTACGTTTGTGGTCTGGCTTTGTGCATCAACCTTGAGGGCTCTTTTGACTGTCAGTGTAGTGAGGGACAAATTTTTGACCAGTCTTCTTTTTCATGTGTTGGTAAGTGTTGGGAGCAAATAATGAATTTGTATGTTTCGGCTGCCATTTTGATAACTGTAGCAACCACTCTGTGTAATAAAAAAATATTTAGATCCAACATGCACGCGTTTATATTCTTACAATAAGTGAAATCTTCCTGCATTGTATCAACATATTTTAATTCAGGAGGCCATCTTTTGTATATTTCACAAAATATTATTTTAAAAGTGGTTTTTTTTGGAAATAATTTTATAAAAAAAAATTAAAAATAGTTGTTGTTTTTTTCTTATTTCTAAAAATCTAACCTTTTTTCTCTATATTGATCTAAAATAAAGAGGCGATTTCTTTTTCTTTTCTTTTTTTAACATTTTTATTATAAGTTTTTGTTTCTTTTGTGTGTGTGCTTCATTTTACTTTTTATATTATTATATTACATTGTCCTTATCTTTCAAGCTGAAGGTACTGTTTATAATAGTACTAAATTTTTATGAAAACATACAAAACATTAATCCCACTAAATAACACAAATAAAAGTGTCAATGTAAAAAGGAAGTTTATACTGAAATAAAAAAAATGTTCAATGATGACCATTTATCTTTGTATTTTATATTTAATTTTCAGACCCGAATGCCTGTGGTGGAAATCCTTGCGTGTTTGGCTGTATTCCCACCTCTTCTGGTTTCAGCTGCGGCTGTCCTCCTGGATATACACCAATAGGCCAAGGGTAATATATACTGACAGAAATTTAAATGTACAGTCTCCCCTCCATATAAAGTAAAGTAAAGTTTGTTTTTATTTAAAAATGCCTCTAGAGCACATTGATTTTTTTTATCTGATCATCGGCTATTGGACATCATACATATTCTGACATATGTCTTTAGAGGAAACCCACTGCTGCCACATAGGCTACTCCTTCCAATAAGCAACAAGGGATCTTTTATATGCACCGTCCCTCAGACAGGACAGCACATACCATGGCCTTTGATAAACCAGTTGTGGGTCACTGGTTGGAACGGAAAATAGCCCAAACTGCAAATGGGTCCACTGAGAAGAATCGATCTGACGACCGACCAGTTCACAGGCAGACATGCTACCGTTTGAGCTAGATCCCGCTCACCCTCCATATGAACAAATGGAGGATTACTTTCTAAAGTATGCAACCTTAATACACTATTTCAACAAGTATGAAGATGTGACAGCCATACAGCATTTGTCCATTCAGAAATGGACCAACATATTGAAATATTATCGGAAAATGTTCTTCACTGAATTTTAATTTCATTAAAATAGATTTATAATAAAATACTACAATATATATCATAATTATTATTTCTACTGTTTTGTAATTTCAGTCACTGTATTTCTACAAAAGCTCCAACTGGTGGGAGTGTTCAGTTCCCTGAGGGTGTAGAACTTCCCCATGAGGCCGGTCCAGACGGTGGTGAGCTTCCGCCTGGAGAAGGATGCTACCAGTGCGATCACGACTTTGGGGATCTGCCTCTCACAAAGCGAAACAAGAGAAGCCTCACTAATGAGTTGGGTACAGGAGATAAAATAAATGAAAAACAAAAGAATAAAGATGTTGTGGATGTTAAAGATGATGACCGCAGTGATGATGATGGTGATGATGATGAGGATGTGGATGCAGAAGAAGAGGAGGATTTTGAAGTCTTGATTGAAGAGTTTGAAAAAAGAAAAATGAAGGAGGATGAGGAAAAGACCAGGCATAAGAGAGACACAAGCCATATTAGACATAAAAAGGTATTTTGGAATAGGGGAGCTAAAAATCCCAACAGTTATTTTTTTTAATAGGAGAGACACAAGCCCCAGTAGACATACAAAGATAATTTTGGAATATGGAAGCCAAAAGTCTAAATAGATATAAAGACAATAAAGGTATTTTGAAATTAGGGAGAAAAAAGTCCCAGTAGATATAAAAAGGTATTTTTAATAGGACAGACACAAACCTCACTAAAAAGGTAATTTCGATAGATGGCTATAAGTCCAAGTAGATATAAAATCGTATTTTGGATTAGGGGAGATAGTCATCTCAGTAGTTATAAAAAGGTATTTTGGAATAGGGGAGTAGATATAAAAAGTTATTTTTTAATAGCAGAGACACAAACCTCACTAGACATAAAAAGGTAATTTGGAATAGGTGGCTAAAAGTCCTAGTAGATATAAAATAGTATTTTGGAATAGAGGAGATAATTGTCTCAGTAGTTATAAAAAGGTATTTTGGAATAGGGGAGCCAAACGTCCAAGTAGACATAAAAAGGTTTTTTTTTAATAGGAGAGACACAAACCTCACTAGACATAAAAAGGTTATTTGGAACAGTTGGCTAAAAGTTCTAGTAGATATAAAATTTTATTTTGGAATAGGGGAGATAACTGTCTCAGGAGGTATAAAAAGGTATTTTGGAATAGGTGGCTAAAAGTCCTAGTAGATATAAAATTATATTTTGGAATAGGAGAGATAACTGTCTCAGGAGGTATAAAAAGGTATTTTGGAATAGGGGAGATAAATGTCCAAGAAGATATAAAAATGTATTTAATTAGAAGACACTACAATTGAATTATTCTTTTCTCTTACAGCATAAGTATATTCCAGCATACAATCAGAGCATATCATCAATCGAGAATCATTCCAAGAGTAGGCCTCTGGTGATGCACCTCAAACGGAAGCAGACGCGCCCTAAATCTCGAGTTGTGAAGGTTCTGCCAGCACTCAAAGTCCTTAAAAACAATGTGCATTATACAATTGTTAGCGGAAACGATGACAGCCTGTTTTCCATGCACAGGAGGAAAGGAATAAGCTCTCTACACTTCACTCACAAGGTTCACAAGAAGAACGTTTATAGACTCGATATAGAGTGCAGTCCCGTCCATCCAGATGAGATAGTAGCTGGGAAACCTGTCCATTTGGAAACATATATTATACCTTTAGAGATTCATATAATATGAGAAAACTGTTTGGAAAAGATATGCTGTTAATCATGAAATTAATGTGTTATGAAATTAATCTTGTTGTGATAATAAGTTGGGGTTTTATATTACGGTGAATGTTTTGGACTTTTAACACATTGGTTACTCAGGCGTGGCACACAGTGTAAAAAATAGTGGTACAGCCCAAGATTACCAAAGGCAATCAAGCTAAGCCTCCAAAGAACTGTTACTTATGCAGAAATAAGAAATAGTAGAAAAATGTGGTTTGGCCAGGCTGTTCTTCTTCAAAAAGTGGTACGGCCGTACCGTCCGTGCCGCCTCTGTTACTGTACACAATATACCAGGATTTTTTCTTTTTGCTACTGTGAGTATACTTGTTGTTAGCTATGTGATAATGTGAGGAAACAATTTATAACAATTTTAAACAATGTTTAACTGTATTACATCCAGGCCCACATGACAGATTTTCAAAGTGGCTGTGCTCATTTTTCAAAGAAGGGGGTCCTATTTTTTTCTATAAAATGTGTGAACACGAATCTATACCCGAAATAAAAACTGGTGAAGAAAGAGGGGGATGAACCCCACCTAGCACCCCTCCTCCAACAGCTCCTATGGGCTTTATTTCCTGCTGCCAGCAAACTTATTGACAAGTTATCACTGTTTCTGGCATTTTTAATTTACTCTGGTGTAGCAATATGAGTATATTTGTAGTGCCAAAATCTGGTATACTCTAAGCTACTAGTGTACTAGTCATAATCAACAGTCAGTGTGTTAGATTAGTATGATCTGTACACTGTTGTGGATTAAATATGCATAAATTACATGTAATTGCTGTATCCATGTATTTATCACAACTCTCACATTAATTTCTTTTCTCTATTAATTTTATGATTTACGGTAATGGTCTTAAAAGTACAAAGAAAGAAGTTTTCAAGTGCTAGTCTTGATATGTTGAGTTGCTTAGATTGACAGTGTCCAGAAATTAAGGTTATTTGTTGTTTAGAGTTAATCTCCCCTTTGCAGGAAGCATTGCAAATTTGAAATGAAAATAAAAGAATTTGTTGTAATGACATGGTTTGATTACAAACATGAATAGATAGAAAGATTTTTTCAAGTGCTAGTCTTGATATGTTGAGATGTTTAGATCAACAGTGTCTGGAAGTTAAGGTTATTTGTTGTTTAGAGTTAATCTCCCCTTTGCAGGAACCATTGCAAATTTGAAATTAAAATAAAACTATTATTTGTTGATGGATATGGTTTGATTACAAATATGAATAGATAGAAAGATGTAGAGGAGGGAAACATGTTTATGTTTACTATGGTCTGCATTAAATGGATGAATAAGTTAATACTAGAGCTGGAACTAATTTTGAATATTCCAATACAAATGAATACAAAGAATTCCAGTAGTAAATTGGTATTTGAGTATTCATTTAAAATGACCCATGCATGTTGCTGCATTTGAAAGGATTCCCCATACGCTATTCATTGTACAAAAGATGTATTGGGATTAAACATGGTAATTCCCTATGTTCCAGGATCATTCTGTGGACTGGAAAGTAAATTAGCACGTATGCACTATTAATATGTTAATATACAAATAAACTGTAAGAAAATAACTATAAAAGAGTTTTAAAAATGGTTACATGTGCATTTACTTTACATAAAAGTGTTAGTAACATCCATACTGAACATTCAAATACAAATTTAATAATGTCTTCCAAATATTAAATGCAGTTTTTGCTCTTATTAATATTGAATTCATTAGTCAGTGATCTAGTCTCATTTTACATGTTAAAATTAAACAATAATGCGACCCTTGTGTCTATTAAGCCCAAACAAAGTCTATGTTAATGGCATATTCCGTTCATGTATCCATCCGTCCAATTAAAGTTAGATTAATAGTTGTTAAGCTTTGTTTAAATTTAGGATGTTTAGTAATGTAAAAGTGGAACTGATGATTTTTTATCACTTTTTATATGTATCTAGTTAGGGTAAAGTAATGATGTTGAAAAATATATATCAATCAGATATTGGCAAAATAAGGTCAATAATTGTTTTATTACATAATATAATCACATTGTAATTTATACAAGCATAATTATATGACATACACATATAAAGCCTCATCTACTGGGAAAGAATCCCAGTGCCCTTGTTTTATGACATTGGGCCCGTGGTGGACATGCCCGAACCAAATGGATGTGGGCATGCTTCAAAAATCAAATTCAAAGGCAAGGAAAATATCATTTGTTTAAAAACATCCTAGCACATTGTTTATTCAGTGGATATAAGATGTCAGACATATGGTGCTTTGTGACTCATGGTCTTTAGAGGAAATCCACAACTGACACATAGGCTACTCTTAACAATTAGCAGCAAGGGATAATTTTATATGCACTTTCCTAGAGACAGGACAGCAAATACAACAGCCTTTGATAAACCAGTTGTGGACCACTGGTTGTGGCAAGTGGTGTACACCAATCCGTTGAGCCATACAAAGCATTCACTCTGGTTTGGAGCTGGTATCAAGATTAAAAATCCCATGCCTTGACTGAGATTTGATCCCAGTGCATACTCGCCATCACTCCAAGGACAGCATTTTATCCCACATTAAAGATAACCCAGGTTATTTTAACACTGGTAAAACCATTTAACATTTTCACAAAGCATTTCATAGCAGTTTCTTTTCAATGGAAGATATGAGCCAAAAATGCAGTTCTGATGGTTACTTACTAGTACTGTGGGACTAAAATAATCTAAACAAAATTTTAGAACTATATTTTAGATCTACATTTTATTTTGGAGCGAAGAGGGGGTTACACGTAGACATGTTGTTCATGGGATATATATAAAAGTAGTTAATCAAGGGCAGATCCAGAGAATTAATTGTTGGTAGGGGGTCACACAGCACACTAGCAGATCCAGTGAGGTCGTCAAGGAGGTCAGGACCATTTTTTTAAAAAAAAATTTACCATTTTACAAATTGAGGGACATGAAAATTAACAATTTTTTCACCTACATTTATTTATATTTACGCATCACTTTTGGACCTCCCCTTTTCAGAAATCCACATTTAGACCCCTACTTTCAGAAATCCTGTCTCCATCCCTAAAGCATGCCCCTAAATATTATAGTGCAGAAATGCAAATAATGATTGCCAGGGAGACATGTGCCCCCATTGCCCTTTTCTAGATCTACCCATGGTAGACACAGTTATTTAATATTATTATATTTAGGTAGACCTATTTTAGTTTTAGTTGTAATGGAAAATTAGGTCTGAATGTAATATGTAACTGACTACTGCCTTATAGGCATTATAGTTCGATGTTATAAAAGTGAGATCAATTAGGCTACTTACATGTATTTGTAGTTTAATTGTAGTTTCTAACTAAACCAGCATAGCATTTTAAATAATTGAATGTGGAGTTATCTCTGCTTCATTTTCATTGGTTAAAATATCAGTGAGCAATGTCAATTCTCATCTGTGCCAAGAGGGCAGTATGATGAGTATCACTCTTTAAAGAAAGTCATGTGACTGGTTTTGAACCAATGAAAATGCACATATATTCTCATTATGTAATAAATATATATACACATTACTAATTATATAATCTTTGTGAATATATCTATTTCGTGTGAGTATTAGGTATATAAACTACAAAAAACATTTATCTAGCTTATAAAGTTCAGTGTTTCATATATATTTATGCCAGTCTAGTTTTGTTTATATGTACAGGTATACAAGTGTCAATTGTCAAAAGTTCTAAGTAAGTTATATATTGCACATATTTTATAACATTAAAACATTTAAACTGATAATGTGTTGTCTTGCATTAATCTGACTTTACCGGATCCATGTGGGAACATGCTTTGTGAAGAATGGAAACACTTTGTGCCACGACATTGGCTATTTCCAAATGACAGCAAGGGATTTTTTTGCATAAATGTTTTTTTCAGACAGGATAACACATACCACAGGCTTTGATAAACAATAAACCAGTTATGGATCACTGGCCTAATCATTGCTGTATTATTTGTATAACAGAGAAAGTGGTTGTGCATCATCATATGTTTATATGACTCCATAATTTAATTATCAAATCCATAATGAAACTGTTGAACTCATGAATTGATTACCAAATCCATAATGAGGCTGTTGACCCAATTAATTGATTACCAAATCCATAATGAGCTGTTGACCCCATGAATTGATTACCAATTCCATAAAGCTGTTGATCCCATGAAATGATTACCAAATCCATAATGAGGCTGTTGACCCCATGAAATGATTACCAAATCCATAATGAGGCTGTTGACCCCATGAAATTATTACCAAATCCATAATGAGGCTGTTGACCAAATGAAATGATTACCAAATCCATAATGAGGCTGTTGACCCAGTGAATTGATTAGTAAATCCATAATTAGAATATTGACCTCATGAATTTATTAGTAAATCCATGTGACTTGACCCCATTAATTTATTATCAAATTCATTATTTTTGGTTGTTGACACTGAATAGATTATCAAATCCATTAGGTTATTGAATGTGTGAATATATTATTAAATCCATGATTAAGCTGTTGACCCCATGAATTGAATGTCAGATTTATAATGAGGTAATTGCAGAATCAAACGAGTGGACGGCAATAGAAATAAAAGCAAGATAACTAACAAACTATAAGATATGAATTTAACATAGAGAAGGTAGGCTTCCCCAGATTATTATGTCCACAGGCTGCCTACACTGCAGAAATTACACAGGGCTGGCTACAATTATCGATGAAGATTCACAATATTGTAATTAAATGTTGGTTGGTTGTATTTATTTTCATGCTTATATCCAATTAAGGTTCAAGCACACTTCCTGTGCTGTCTGTCCAAGACAGAAGTTAGTGTTAGTAGAAGAGATGAAACCCACTGCCGCCACACTAATCTAGCAAATCTTATTGATAAGCAGCAAGAGGTCTTTTATATGCACTATCCCACAGACAGGATAGCACATACCACGGCCTTTGATAAACCAGATGTGGACCATTGGTCTTGTAATTAAAATAGTTTATGTCACAATAAATTTACTCTGTGTCTGCGGTGCTCTGGACGAAATGGCGGAGATCTCTGCAACCTAACAAACCATTGGCAGGGGTCGATAACTCTTTTTAATATTCCTTTGCCGTACGAGCAAGTATTTTTTTTTTACACATTTATTTGAAATATGGCTGCTAAAATAGCCAATATAGATGTTATACTCGACACAAGTGATTTTCTTGTACCAAGCTGTTCACACGGTGGGAATAAGATGTTTTTTTAGGATCTGATCCATGCATAAAAGTAGTGCTTTGAGTGTAACCCCCCCCCAAAGAAAAAAAAGAAAAAAAACACAATAAATAATAAATAAAAACAAATATTATTATAATATTAATTAAAAAAAAATTAAATCCCATTAAACGTTGACATAGTCATAGTCAGGATTTTAAATATTTGTCAATTGTTTTACAACTAATTGGTGGTGGAAGCAATTACAAAATGTTCTAATAAAGTGAACAAATTCGTAATATTAGAGGGATGGGGAAATGCTTCCATTAAACCCCTTTGCTATGCCAGTTTCACTGAAAAACCAACAACAACCCATAGATATAATTGTCAGCTATGTGATAAATTTTTAGTAAAATTTCTGACTGCATCTCTTACAGATTTAATAACTTATAATAAATGGAAGAATTATCAATTCATTCTGTCAGTGCTGTTTATAGAAGTAAGAGCAGCAGTGGTCTGAAATGTTTCCAAATTTAATGGGTTTCTATGGGAGAGATATATATTAATATGGGTTTTTTTCTTACCTTTTTTTGTAGGTCCAGCTCTTCTGTTTGTCAAATATGACCAAACACAGAATTCAGGCAGGAAGTTTTTTGCATGTTCAGCTTTTCGTGACCGAAAACAATGTAGATTCTTTCACTGGGCAGACGAAAAAGTATCGGAGAAGGTGCAAGAAGCAACAGAAATGCAAAACAAGCATTCAGAATCACAGTTTTCTAGAAAAGAGTTATGGGAAAGGTGCTCACTCTTTTGACAAATTACATGTTATTTTTATCTACATGTATATATGACTGCATCGGTAAAAAGGGCACAGAGACCATGTGTTCTAATTATTGTTCCTAATGGCAGATTAACAGTGTGTTTGTTTATAATGAAAAACTCCTTTCTTTGCGTATAAATTGTAAGTGGGTTGCTTCTTTGAAGAGCATGTCACAAATACCGCATGTCTGACATCTAACAAAAATAAACTATAAAATGTGATGATATATTTAAAAATCTTTCCTTTCTTCTTATTCATCCATTTTTATTTCTCCATTGAAATTTTTAAAAATACAGGCCATAAAGTTTGTTCAATTTTAAAACCAATTTTATTTTGGTGTAATAATCAAATCAAAGCTAAACACATTTCAATCCTTCAAAAATTCCCTACTGTTGAGAATGAAATAAACAGTATGACATAGCATTTTTAAAGCAGTTTAGCAAATATTTTTAGAACATAATTTGTTGTTCTGTAATATACTTGTGGTCACATTGTTAGAACTGAAAGGTAATACATTTCATACAAATTCTAAAACAAACTAGTTTTTTATGAATAAAAAATAACTTTTTATTATTAATGTTTACAGGGTTTTGTGTCTTTTTCTAGATTTCAACAGTTTGCTAAACTACCTAAAACAAAGAGACATGTCTGTCTATCATGTGGACTTCTGCTGTTGCCTAGCGAGGAGATGAAGCATTCAGGTCACGGTCATAGCATCAAGCACCAGATTGATGACAGTATTATTAGAAGACCTACTGACATATTTTCTCCACTGAATGACAATAAAACATATGCTGTATGTTGGTTATCTCTTAAACAGTCATCTTTGATGGTGACCTTCTTTCCTGGGTACATTTGATTAAAAAAAATTATGGGGAAAAAACAATTTTTAGCCAGTTTTTTGCATTTTTCAGTTATGATTTTTGTTACCGTAGCAACTATATATAATCCAAAAGTTATGAAGTGAAAAATGCTGGTGTTTTGTTTTTTCCACTTCTGGTGATGCGAAGTATAGAGATAATTTTATTATATTGTATATGGTTTAATGCATTAAATAAGCTCTACACTCTGATTTTTTAATAAAATGTTTATATTAACCATGATGTGACCCCCAATAGCCGATGTATTTTTTGCGCTGCGGGTGGGGTCATTAATAATACAGTACAATATTGCAGGTAAAACTTATAAAGTAAATGTAAACATACATGGTTGAAATCCTATAATTCTTAGGTTCGTGAATTATTGATGCTGTGATCATGTAATTTGAAGTGCATTC